>JADDOH010005184.1:0-29455 GCA_016648135.1 Agrypnia vestita | reverse complement strand
TTAGAGACACTAACAGGATAAAAGGTACATGATACTCAGATATTAAACATTATATTGAAGACTATGCCCATTATCCCAATTACAAGTGTCTTCGGCACGCTCTAGTAACATGTATTTTTGCAATTAATTATATTTTACATGTACATTTATGTGTATTGTATATTTTGTGTTTAAATGTAGTGCGATTAGTATTTAATGAATGATTGATTTAATGGATCTATAGGTTCATGTCATCGTTTAGAAAATGGATGTTGTGTATGAGTGAGTTTTTGAACGAAGATAAGGTGTCTGCAAGAATATCAGCATCAATGTTAGGGTCAGCACAATACAAATTATATGTGCGACACAACCTTTTAATGGGAGAAAAGCAATCGACATTATTAGTGTGCTGACTTATTCTGAAGAACTACGGGTTTCTTATACGGGGTTTAACATGCAAATTTATGTCAGATAGAGAGAGAGAGAATCAATAGCTCCGCTGAGAATCTTGTGTAACACAACGAGATCGGATATTTTCCGACAGGACTCAAGTTTGTGCATCTTGAAAAAGGCAAGTCGATCTTCGTGGCTGTGAAGATTGTTGTGTTGATTTGTGGGTTACGATATTATACGTAGGAGCCGTCGATATGTATGTCGCCGCCGGTAATGTTTCAGCCGCATATATCACCAGCACATTCTAGGAAAAACCTTGACAGTCGGAAGCCGCACATGTGCGCCCGCATGGACGAGACCGAGACGCGCGTGTTACGATACTCGCGCACACTAAACGGTAATGCCCGTGATAAGTTTATAATTTTATTCCGTTTTATTGACGAGCGAAGGCAAACGGCGCTGTGACAGGGGACACGATCCGTAATTGTAAAGTCTGGTTTATGTAAGGTCAGAGAAAATGTCGTGAACTTGGTGTTTGCTGCTCTCGGAAGTGTTGGGTTGTCAATGATCGGCTGTTGATTTGTGGGTATAAGTAAATAATGTTCAACAGATGTTCAAATAATTTTGCAAGGCAAAAAGTTGCAGACTGAAAGCTGATCATTTGATCACATCACATTACCTGATCTCTGATGAGATATTTTTATAAGAATGTTATTGTTACATGTCGTTTCGACAGTAATGACGTAGATTTAACAAACATGTGTAAAAAAGGAAAGAAACTAAATATTTTAGACTACTAAGAGGTTAAAAATAACAAAAATGTAATCAATATTCAAACTCCATCTCTTAAGTTCCCTCTTCTGCGCCTAGTGACCACGCCCACATACCCACCGGACTCTAATCTCCACTCCACTCCTCACGCCGTCCTTTAGTCTTCAATTAAGTATTAGTAACATTACTGAAGATGATGCGTTAGCATCTAAAATGTTATAATCGTTATAAAAAATAGTGAAAGTAAACAAAGTTATCATTTTTAATATATTTTTTTGTTAATTTATGTCATTGGTAATGGAGTAAACTTAATTTTGATTGTCTGTCCAAGGTGTTTCGTAGTTAGTAGCAAAATCTTTGTCGACGTAAACAAGTCGAATATTATGTTTTTTGTAAAGCTTTCGACATTTTTATTGAAGCGAATAAATTATTAATATTTCATACAAGTTACTGCAGCGATAATCAAACGTTTTACAGAAAATAAAAAAGATAAACTCTGATATCGCTTATATTCTTATTCTCTCCCGAAGTTTTTGCTACTAGCTACGAGATGCCCTGAAGAGACGCCCACAGAAAGTGCTAATAAAATATAACTGTTTTTTGTCATCTCTCAAACTATTACTGAATTGTTAGCACTCCTGAGTAGAAAAACTTAAATTCAAACTTTGACACCTTGTAATGATGATTTGCGTATATACGGGGCAAGACGGTTATCTGGTAGAAAGGTACATTTCTTCTTATTCATCATCAAACTACGTTTAATCACTTTCGCCTTCATTGTCAAAGCTTTTCAAAGGCCGCCCATCTCAATATTTCCCCCCTCCCATTTTCACTGGTCTGATTCTCCTCCCTTCATACTTGTATCACAAAATGAAAAGTTCTTGTAAACAGAAAACTCCCAGAATCTAAGGCACAATAACTCGAAACACTCGTAAAATCAATCTCTTGAGAGATTCAATATTTGATCCAATTCCGGTTCGTATTTCGTTCGGGATAACATGATGTCAACACACGTACTTCAAATTTAGTTTTATTGCAGCAAATTTTATAGATTATTACGATAAATAAAAAACATTAATTTGCTAAACAATCACCCCGCAATCACGATTATCTTAGTAATAATCTTTTATTTATTTTAAAAAAATCCTTGTTTACAAATAAAGGTACTTAATACTAATTTAACAATAAAACATAAGATAAATTACACATTTTTTTTGTTTTGTTTAATTTGTGGATTATGCCACTCTACTAGGCTACGCCTGTCCCAGAGTGGCGTTATAGAACACAATTATAATATTTTTTCGAATTCGTCAGTAGTATTTATTTTCATAAGGTAGTAATTATGTATCTACAAAGTATCAAGTGGAATGTTAGTGAAAGTTGAGTGAGTCATAAGTCCAAGTGTAAATATGTGTAGAATAATTGTTTAATGTAAAAAGGGTTAAAGTTTTGTTTAAGATTATTTTTTATTTTCCTTAATTAATTTATTTATTTATATAGGTATATATTTTTATTTGAAGACATTATTATGCAATTACAATAAGTAAATTTTCAGTTGCTCTTCTACCTTTGGAGGTAAGCCAGTTGTTTGCTAAAGCTTTTATTTTATTAATTGAGTATATTCTGATTTCCGGGCATTATTATTATTTTTTTTTAAAAGTTATGCGAACACGGAAGACGAGTCACAACAATAACTTTATTTTGAAATTGCAACTTCACAGTAATAATGTGTTTTCTTTAATGTAATATATACTCTTTATTATCTTTATTAGTCAGTGTAGTGCCCCATTAGTATGTGACCTTAAGCCTTTCTCACTGTAATACCAACTCCCGGAAAAACTGTTTTATATATTCTAAATGTGGAGACCTGTAATTGGCCATCTATATTGTATCAATGTTTTCTATGCTTTTTTTTGTGCTGTTGGTCTTCCATAAACATTAAATAAATAAATAAATAAATAAATAAATAAATATATCGCTCAACTGATTTGTTCAACACTATATTCGGCGACTTGATTCTCTTCAATTCATCAACCTATGAATTTAAAACTCTTGGATATTCACCAGTCATAAACCTTTTTTCTATTTTTTAATTCATCTTCTTTCTTTTATCCAGACCTCGTATACGTATATGCAGTTGTATTGATTAAATATCTTTAAGCTATATTATTATACTTAGATTATTGTTGATATATAACATGTTAATTCTGTGGAAACTTTTCTTATTATTTAATATTTATGTGTAATCTGATGTTTATTTGTACTGTTAATTTCCCGTAAATACGTAAAATAAAATTCCGCTCTATCCTCTGGTGACCTCGCCATTCTACTGTCACATCGAAATAACAGCGTTCCACTCCTTTCTCGAATATATTAGTTTCGTTCGAGAGACCCTCTGTAGCTTCTGGAACAATCTGCGACGATACTAACGTACTGTCACGAGTCATGGGTATGGGAGGCAAATGAAAAAAACTGTAAATTTATTATCAATTTATTTATTATTTTTAATAAATTCACAGTGTCACTGGACACCAATAAAATTTAAGCAATTTTCACACTATTTTGCAATTAATTACTCGTCGTGAAATTATCGCTTGCTGGAATATTCTGTTTAATTCTCCACGTACATAAATACTTCGCTTCGATTAATCTGCGTAGTTTTCTGGGATATTCTGCCGTGTATATCTGACCTCTTTGGCCAACGTTTCGGATCTTATTGCGGTTTCATAGCAGATGTATCAGCCCTGATGATGGAGTCTGCAACGGGATCCGACGTCGGCCAAAGAGGTCAGATATACACGGCAGAGTATTCCAGAAAATCCCACATACAAGATTCTGAACGGCCGTGAAAATATTAGGTCCTTACATATGAAATTGGCGTTTTGCCGTACTGGCAAATTTCATCTCAAATATCTTCTCTTTGGTTAGGAATTCCAAATCCAAATTTATACAGCTATTTACTCATGTATTTGTGTTTTGAAAATTATAATTCATTTGTTTTTTCCTCAATTGTTTTTTTCTTTGCGTCACTCAGTTTACAAAATGAAAAACTTGAAATATCGCGTTATTTACGAGTACGAGTTCCACCGTGGCACCAGTGCTGCAGAAACGGCTCGAAGGATTAATGATGTGTATGGCGACGGTGCCGCAAAAGAAAACACAGTGCGTTTTTGGTTCCAACGTTTTCGTTCTGGAAATTTCGACCTGCAGAACAAGCCCCGTGGACGGCCGGAGACCAAAGTTGATAATGAAGAATTGAAGGCTATTGTGGAAGCGGATCCATCGCAAACCACATCCGAGTTAGCTGCAGGCTGCGGTGTTAGTGATAAAACTGTTTTAATCCACTTGAAGCAAATTGGTAAGGTGAAAAAGCTTGAAAGGTGGGTACCTCACGAATTGAGTGAAGCAAATCAACAAACGCGCGTTGACTGCTGCGTTGCATTACTCAACCGGCACAATAATGAAGGGATTTTAAATCGAATCATTACCTGTGATGAAAAGTGGATCCTGTACGATAATCGGAAGCGCTCATCGCAATGGCTGAACCCTGCCGAACCAGCCAAACCATGCCCCAAGCGAAAATTGACTCCAAAAAAGTTACTTGTGAGCGTTTGGTGGACTAGTGCTGGTGTCGTTCACTACAGCTTTCTTAAATCTGGCCAGACGATTACGGCAGATGTCTATTGTCAGCAACTGCAAACCATGATGGAAAAGCTAGCTGCTAAACAACCGAGGCTGGTTAATCGCTCTAGGCCACTGCTGCTTCATGATAACGCTAGACCACACACTGCACAACAGACGGCTACCAAATTAGAGGAGCTTCAATTGGAATGTCTAAGACATCCACCGTACTCTCCGGACCTTGCCCCAACAGATTACCATTTTTTTCGAAATTTGGATAACTTCTTGCAAAGGAAAAAATTCAACTCCGATGGGGCAGTCCAAACCGCCTTCAAAGATTTTATTGATTCCCGTCCGAATGGTTTTTTTAGTAAAGGGATCGATGAACTACCTATGAGATGGCCAAAGTGCATAGATAGCAATGGTACATACTTTGATTAAATAAATATACTATAATAAAAAAAAATCGACTTTATGTTCCTCCCATACTAAACGCCAATTTCATATGTAAGGACCTAATATTTAAAAATGACAAATTTCAACCTCAGAACATTTTTTATCTAGATGTCTATTCACTCTAAAGATTCTCTGCATTGCGATATTTTATTGAAAAAATAATAACTTTTACATCCAAGTTTATTAATTTAACACACATTATATTTTCTAATACTATTCAGTCCGCGTGCCCTTCGTAGCAATAAATAAAAATAAACATGATCCTAATAGCGCTGGGAAAAATGTCTCGGCGTTTTGCGACCATGTACGGCACTATATCAAAAGCATGCCGGAACAGTTTTCCATTCTCATATTTCTCAAAGCCAACCAGCGTAATGCGACCAAAGAAAACAAGAACATGCAGTGCACGGCTATTCTTATAGACTCCGCATTAGACCTCTATTCTCCGCATGACGTTCGAGTCCCGGGCGACCTCTGCGAGTGGAATTTCCCAAAGGCTCATTGAAGCGGTGCAAAAAAAAATTCCGACAAAAAGTCGACTGGACTCGCGTTTAAGGGTCACTGCGGCGGAGGAGGTCTCCAAGACCGGGGTGTCGCCTGCTAGATTTAATTAGGTGGTGTGAGTGTTACCATGAGTAATTTATTTATTTATTTTTATTTATTTAACGCCCTTATGGGCTTTTACAAATATACAGAATATTTTTTTAAAAAATAACATAAGACAGTTAAAATAATAATAAAGTTAAAAGTTACAATAATAATAGTTAAAAGGTAATAATAATAAAGAAAAACATAAGACAGATAAAATACTAATAAAGTTAAAGGTACAAATAATAATAGTTAAAGGTAAAATAGAAAAAATTTATTGTTCCATTTCCATTTTGTTGAGATGTAAACAATTGTATCAGCTTTGTCCTATACAGTTACGCTATCAGCAAAAATGTCAGCCGCCTCTGCATGTTCATTCCCTAATGGGTGTCATCTGGGAATTACAGAGTTTGCTAATGCATTAGTTCTGACATTTCCACTATAATAGAATAATGCACTGAGTCTTGATGACCTCGATGGAACATATAAGTCGATCAGACTAATAATCTGGTAATAATAATACGCACAATGCGTCAACGTATTGATGCATCTCAATGTCTCAACTGGTCACTCGGCCGTCGTGGGCGGGGCCCGTCGTTTGAGATTTTTCAAAAGCACGTTGCTCGTAAAATATATGAGCATGCATGCTAATATTTTATTAAACAGGAAGTAAAGCCTGGAATCGGCAAAAAATAATCAAGGCAGACTGAATGCGGTGGAAATGTGGTCTCTTAGGCGCAGGTGTACAAAGTCTGTGTTAAAATAGAGTGAGGAATGAACAAATTAGAAGTGAATTAAATGCTGGCTGAAGCGTGGCAGATGGAGTAAAGAAAGAATCGCCGAGATGGTTTGTTGATGTGGAAAGTTTGAGGATGGTAAAGAAAATATTGGAGTCAGCAGATAAACAGTAGACAGATAAACCAAATATAGGAGGATGAACGTGTTAAGAGCGTGCTTGAGAAGATGTATGAATACGGTCGAGGCAAAAGTGGTATAACAGGATAGAAGAGTACGTGGTGTTGGATATTTTCATATATTCTAATGTAATTAATGTACCTTCTTACTTATCGTAGGCAGAGAGGACAGAGCGCCACACTCTTCTGTCCTGACATACAACTCTCGCCTCATCCACATTCATACATCTTCGCATGCAAGTTCGCCGGTTGTCGAGGCTTCTAACGGGACCATCTCCCAGTATCTGGTTAATCTGGTCATGCCACGTATTCCGCGGTCGCCTTCTGTTTCTGGCGCCATCAACGCTTGCATTATATATCTTTTTTACCATTCGATCATCATTCATTCGCTCAACACGCCCAAACCGTCCGAGTGACCCCTATTTTAATGATATTTTAATAAATATAGCATAATTGCTAAGACAAGCTTTACATTCATTCCTAATATCTTCAGTCATTATTATATCCATTTGTAAATCATTGGCAATGGTAGGTATTTAATTTACACCATAAAAGATATTCATTAAAAAGAATTATTCTTGAAAGTCATGTTTTAAGTTTTTAATAAGACATAATTCTATTTCTATCATATGGCGTCACAAAAACATAAAAAATATTAAATGTACAACGCTAAAAACGAAAAATATGAAAAATTAAAAATCTTTTACGAATTTTCCGACACTACGTATTTTCAATTCATATTTAAGAAAATAAATAATGTTCTCATTTTCGGACCGGACTGGTTGCACCTTAGAGTATACAGGGTTATTTGTAAAACATTAATGACCTCGCAGGACTATATTCCTGCCTTGATTATGAGTCGAAAATGTTCAAGCTATTATGACCTAATATCAATAGTTATGGAAATATACGACATCAAAATTTACATTTTTTTTTCAATATTTCTGACTTATTTTTTGTAAAACGTTAGACTATTATTACAGTAACTCATATCGATTACGAAAAATTCATTCCTTTCAATACAAGTTAAATAAAATGATAAAAACCCTGAAAAAATTCCAATTGAAATGTTTTCCAATTGGAATTTGAAGGTTTATATTTTTTTATTTGACTTGTATTAAAGGGAATGAATTTTTCATATTCGATATAAGTAAATGTTATGATAGTCCAACGTTTTACAAAAAATAAGTCAAAAATATTGAAAAAAATGCAAACTTTGATGTCGCATATCTCCTTAGCTATTGATATTAGGTCATAATAAATAGCTTGAACATTTTCGACTTATAATCAAGGCAGGAATATAGCCCTGCGAGGTTATTAATGTTTTATAAATAACCCTGTATAGATTGTATATACTCTAAGAGATGCACACACTGGGCCAATTGAATGGCCACGTGAAATGTAGTCTATTTACGAGGAGGTGGAGAGGGGGCAGGCGATGGTACCACGTCCTGAGTCTCGCCAGGGAGAGTGCGGGCCCATTCACTCCATAGCGTGGACATTTAATACAAGCGGACCCCCTACGAGCTTGCCGTATTAAATGTCAGCCGGCGTACGAGTGGACGCACACATCGACATTTCTATAGTCTCGGACCCGCATTTCGAGAATGTTCCCCAAACGCGGCCGTAAAGGTTAGGTTTAAATGATTACGTCTGTACTCAAATAATGCTAATGCAATTAAATTATTTTTATCTTAAACAATTTTTATTAATCAATTAGAAAAGACATACACAATAAATGGAATTAACGAAAAAATATTTTAACTGACACTGGGAATGGCGCGTTATCCAATTTCGCCATGACAGTCTGGTAAGTTAACGAAAATTTTTCGACCTTATATGTAGTCTCTTTTTTTTTAATTGACCAACATTTTTATTCCATCTTTAAAGCAATCCACTTTTTTATAATGCAATAGTCACGAATACCTTCGCGTATCTACCGCTAGAGGACGCCAGAAATTAATTAATTTCTTTTTAATTTTTGGAAACATTTGATACAACACATATATATTAAAGGAAACACATCCTTTTTGTGAAGTTGCAATTTCAGAACAAAGTTCTGTGAATTATTAAACAATTTTTATTAATCAATTAAAAAAGACATACAGAAAAAATCGAATGGTCACCGGGACTCGAACCGCGGACCTCCAATTCTATTCTGAAATTGCAACTTCACAAAAAGAATGCGTTTCCTTAAATATATTTATCTTCTTCTTTTGCTAGATGCTTGGTCTGTGTTGACAGGTCAGTCCTGGTCTTGTGACGAGGACGTCCAGCTGTCTGTCTCTCCATCTCGTTGGTGGTCTCCCTGGCGGTCGGCGCCCCTCTGGAATCCCGCGCATCACGGCTCTGGGAAGTCTCGCCTGCTCCATTCTCTCGACATGGCCCCTCCGGAAACGCCCTCTCTGCCTGCTTCATCTTACAATGTCTTGTATGTCGCAGGTTCTGCGGATTTCCGCATTGGGTACTCTGTCTGTGAGGGTCTTGTCTGTAATGGGTTACGGGTCTTCATCTCGGTAGTTCTGAGGAGGTGTTTAGTTCTCACCGTGTCCGCTCTTGCTTCGATACCGCATGTCATGATAGGTCTTATGCATGTTTTATATATACTGACTTTGCTTTCCACTAGCATATGCTTATTGCCCCATAAGTGTCTCTTAAGCATTCAGAGATAACCGCTGCTTTGTTTGTACGTTGAATTAATTGCAACTTTTTATGAATATACGTTTTATTGTACTTTTGTTTTCTTGATTTAGATATTCACTTGTTTCATATTAGTATTTAATTAAATTTAAGATAATCAGGAAAATCTTTAATTTTCATCAGTATTTTTATTATTGTATTATACGAGTATATATCACAAGGCTTAGTGGCACAACCAAATTTTCTTTTGTAGCAATTTTAAATAAAGAGATAAATTTTAAAGCGTACAATTTTCGAATAGTAACAGAAAGTAGGCAGGCATGGGTCTTTTCATATAAGCTTGAGTTAGTGTGGCTACAGTGCGTAATACGCGCATTTTTCAGTTGCGTTAAGTTTACGGACAGGAGAGGGGCGTATCCGTAAATTTAACTTGTTTATTCAATGTTACAAATGTTTACAGTGTTTACAAAATTAAATAAGCTTTTTTCATTGTTGCTGAGGGTGATTTGACACCCTGCCTGCTACGCTAGTAATTTACTGTATTAACACAACGAAACAGTGCGCGTATTACGCACTGTACCCACACTAACTCAATTACAAGCTTATATGAAAAGACCTATACCTGCCCGAACATCTGAGATAAATTTAATTTTTTTGTGTGCGTGTGTGTATTTTTGACAAAAAAAAGCATATAAGAATGTATTGTCATCGACATCAAGTCAACGTGCTAAATTTCTAAGCTCGATTGGATGACGGGAAGTGGGTTAATTTTTGCATGTTCAAGAGCGGCGGTGAAGTTAATGTAAAGATTAATTTTAATCAAACAACTTTGTATAAATCACTTAAATAGTAAACTTACATCTACCGGTTCTAGACCACCGTATCTTCATCAGGACGGAAGCAAACTAACTATTATCTATTCTAGCAAACAAATCAATTTTTAAACGAGGGCGTGGCTATAGCTATGGTGGGGGTAATTGAGAAGTGGACGCAGAAATGGGGAATTTGTCAAGTAACGGGCTATCCATAAAATTTCAAATTCAATAATTGATTTGTTTGCTAGAATAGATAATGGATAGTTAGTTTGCCTCCGTCCTGATGAAGACACGGTGGTATCGAAACCGGTAGACGCAGAGTTACTAGTTAAGTGGTTTATATAAAGTTGTGTTAACGCTATAAACATCGAAAATATGAATGTAAAGAATTTAAAAATTATTGATAACATTTTTTTTCAGTAAGTATTAAAAATAAATAATAAAATTGACAACATGTACAGGACCGGAGCGGACTTCGTGAGATTCGCCCCGCGTTTGCGCCACCAAGGTCGTACACCTCGGGATTTACAGCGAGCAACACAACAGGTAACTGGAAAAGAACCCGCGGAGGCTCTGTCGTCTTCCCTCCAGACCCGGCGCGGTAACAAGCCGGGGGTGGGGGGGGGTGTTGATTCACGTAACAGCCGGGCATTAGTCATACCACACGGGGGGCGGGGCGGGCGGGGGAGGGATCCTGCGTGTGTGGTGGTGCGCGGTCGATATTCTGCTCAGACACGGGGACCCGCAGCACCCACCCGGTGGGTGCCCACACGGCGGCGAGGAAGAATCGCACACTCGGGGCTCCTGCTAGTAGCTAGACTGGCGCCGGTTTATGCATCTCTTAGCCAGTAGCAAAAACTTTACATGTAGGACTCGTGCCTTGATAATGAGCCGAAAATGTAGAAGCAATTATGTATGACCTCATATGCAATATTAAAGTTATCTTTTTTTTCAATATTTCTGAATAATTTTTTGCAAAAACGTATACCGATTATGAAAAATTCATTCACTTTAATACAACTCTGATTAGCCGCGTGCTGATTGCGTCTCACACTCTAATTATCTAAAGTTTAAATTCCATCAAGTTATTAATTTACGGACAGACAGACAAATAAATTATTATATTTAGATTAATTTATTACGAATAATCTCCACAATGTAAATGTCAAATCTATAATATGATTACCTCACTTTTATTACTTTTCGAAGTAACGAGGAAATAATTTATTTTCCATTATTATCCATACCAAATAGCATTTAATTGTAAAATACTCAAAGAAGAGAATGTCTCGAAGTAGAACTATTACGGATGTTTATCAAGAAATCACAGCTACGGTGGCTAGGACAAATCTTGCGGATGCCGGCAGATAGACTGCCAAAGCGGATATTTCAGGCAAGACCAGAAGGCAGAAGACCATGGGGCCGTCCAAGAAGGAGCTGGCGGAAACAGTTGGAGGACTACTGCGAAGCGAGGTTGCAACTAAATTGGGCTGACGTGGAGAGCAAAGCCCAAGATAAGAAAAGTTGGAACCTTTTACCCGACCCGACCCAATAGGATAAGGAGAAGAAGAAGAAGAAAGTTAATTAAATAAAGGGCTGTACACAACAATATAATTTGAAAATGTGATTCCAATTATTTATAAAACTTAAAAGTACACAGTAGCTGTGTCCATTAATGTTACGCATCTAAACAAAATTCCCAACCTGTGTAAGACTAATAAGTACTAGCTGTAACCTGTTAAAAATGACGATAGTTTTACATGTCGATTCCTAAGGAATCATTGATTTTTTTTTACGAAAAATTAAAATTACGAGCAAAAAGAATTCGGAAAAAATTTTAGAAAAAATTAATTTTGGGTAATAATAAATAAATAATTGGGATTATACGGAATGAAAACTATATGATTTTCGCGGTTTATTACCAACTTTATTGTATAACTCCTACACCATACCATATATGTATCCTGAGAATCGTTCCTTAAAATACAACCAATCTTGCTTCATCTTTCTCAGATAAACTGCAAGTTTCTGACGCGTACGCAGCCTATCTGGGATCGATGGTATTTAAACTGCGTAAGTAATTAAACGCTGTAATTGTATACAGAAGAAACTTCTCACGCACGCCGATGACGTCCAAGCACTCGCATGTTTCTCACACACTTAACGAGCAGGCATCACTCAAAACACGTGTTACTTCGATCATCTCCTGGCCCGGCCGTCATGAATACTAATCGCGCTACCGCCATGTGCCCTTGATTATCTCATTAATCAGATTGTGTTACAGCAATGAGAGACCCAGTCAGCGTCGCCGCCCCCCTCGCCCGGACACGTCGCAAGATCTTCTTCATCATCAATCGATCCTTTGTAACATTCTTTGAGAATGTCAGGATTTGTTCTGCCTACTGCCAGGGTTTTCGAGAATACCCGCGCACTGAGAACTCTTTACAACTCCTTGGTGCGGAGTAGACTCGAGAGTGGCTCGATGATCTGTGGGCCACATGAGGGCAAGTACTCTCTTATGGTGGAGAAAGTCCAAAAGAAGTTTCTGAGATTTCTCTACATGAGAGAGTACGGGCATTATCCTTGGCTTTACCCAACCGAGTTTCTCCAGGGTATGCTCGGCTACAATAGCCTAGAGACTAGAAGGAATGTGTATTTGATTACACATTTTTATCGATTGTTGCGCGGTATGATCGATAATCCTGAAATAACGCAGAGAATTGGTTTGTATGTTCTTGATAATTACATTAGACATCGTCAGCATAGATTTTTTCACATTCCAATATACAGGACCAACCTGCCGATGGTTATGCCTGTTAGAAGAACCACAGCTATGCTGAACAAAATCGCTTTGGGTATTGATATATGTCTGAGGGGGTTTTCTGAAGCGGGATTCTCCTACACCTTTGACCAGATTTTATGTTATTTTTAAGTTATTAAATATTTTTATTTTGATATATACTTCCATAATATGTATGCCTTGAACACTTAGTTTGTAATTTACATATTATTAAACAAATTGAATTCTACTTCGGTACTATCCTCTGTTGGTAGTAGCAGGACACCGAGAGCAGTGTACGACCAGGACCCAAGGGGCGCAGTTAGAGTTCAAATACCTCGGAGTGGAATTTTCTAGCGGCAGGAGACAGAAGTTTTAAATAAATAGAAGAATCGAAGAATCGAAAACCATCTGCAAGATATCGAGAGGAGAGTGACTGCGAGGAATAGGGTGAACCGTGCTTTAAATGCAATAATTTCTAATAGAAATATGTCTACCGAAGCAAAACTAGCGGTGCATAATGGAGTTCTGGTACCGACACTAATGTATGGAAGTGAAGCCTGGAGCTGGTAGAAGAGGAACGAAAGTAGATTGAATGCAGTGGAGATGAGATCCCTTAGACGTATGTGTGACAAATCCATGTATGATAGAGTCAAGAATGAAGATATTAGGAATGAACGTAAAGCTCTTCGTAGTAGCTCATCATAGAATAAAAATAGGGTCGTTCAGGTGGTTTGGGCATGTTGAGCGAATGAATGAGGAAAGAATGGTAAAAAAGATATATAATTCAAGTGTTAACGGCGCCAGAAAGAGAGGGCGACCACGGAAGACGTGGCATGACCAGATTAACCAGATACTGGAAGGTCCTGTTAGAAGCCTCTACAATCGTCGAGCTTGCATGAGAAGATGTATGAATGTAGATGAGGCGAAAGTTGTATGTCAGGACAGAAGAGTATGGCGCTCTATCCTCTCTGTCTACTCCCACGGGGAAACGGCGTGATAATAAGTTAGTTAGTTAGTTAGTTAGTTAGTTAGTTAAGACATCAGAGATTAATGTCAACATCAAAGTGAAGTGTTCTTAGAGCGTACCATAATAATTTGAATTCTTTTGGAGATGATGAGATCAAGGTGAAATGATTAGGGGAGTGTCAGAAGTATCATAATTGTATGGAGATAAGAGTGATCCTACATCTGCATATATAATGATCTCACTTAAGGTCGCTTTTACACGTCTTGCGAATGCCAGAAGCACGACTATAAAATATATCTTCTTGGGGATATCGGAGACAGCTTAGGAAAAATAGTAATTACGGTTGTATAAAGACAGATTAGGTCTTGAAATATGGAAGCGATTTCGTGACATTTTGGTCCCCGAACTTCTTAGGATAAAGGGATGAAAATAATGATGATGGAGATTAATGAAGACTTTAATGACTTCTTATTTTTTGACTCAAGTCAGTATTAAGGTATGTTAGCTTAAATCAAATTGGACACGGCTCGTAATGCACTTCCACAAATCTCGATCCTCGATGACTGGAATCAACGCTATGGTACCTACTCTTTCATATCTTTTTCATTCCTGAAAAAAAATATTAACCTAATGAAATTGAGAGATTTTAGTCACCAAGAATACCAATCTTAACTGATTTAGCTAGTTAAATGGTGCAATGTTTCAAAATATCGATAAAATGAGCAGAAAAGTTGGAAGAATGTAAAAATGAATGGGAACATAACATTAAGAATAGAATATCAGAGCCACGCTATGACATTTGTAGGAGAAAGACTGAGAAGTTGAGTTCAACATTCAGCTGCACTGTACAGCCATTTTCAAACATTCAATTATGCGCGCGCATGCGGCATCTGGTCGTGCACGGTTATTGGTATCTGCGCGTAAATAAAACAAAGGAACATGGAAACAGCGTCATAAATGAGTAATAGACAAAGAGCGCTAATGGACCCAAAATGGTAATCTGTGCAGTCAACACCAGCGGTTGTTTAAAACAGAAAGGACGGCAACCATGCTGTCCTTTCGCAGCTGTTCGACAGGCACGCAGATGCGGACACACTTTTTTCGTGTCTGCCTTTGAAAACAGCTGAAAGCTAACGTGGCTGGCTACCCTATGGAAAAAGGTCCCTCACGGGCTCTTGACAAATGTATATATATATATACATTCATTTATCATATACATGTGCGCAGAAATATGGTTATGAGTTACAATATTATACCTGCTCTATAAGCAGGGCTTAGAATTGACAAGAGGAAACTGAAACTCGGAATTCGAGAATATAGCTCCGGATCGCGATTTCCTTTCAATTTCAATACATACACAGGGTCTCTCATAGCTAGTGGCAAAAACTTTACAGGCGGATTCCTGCTTTGATAATGAGTCAAAAATGTTGAAGCAATTGTGACCCTTATATCAATAGTTA
This sequence comes from Agrypnia vestita, assembly GCA_016648135.1. NCBI lineage: Eukaryota > Metazoa > Arthropoda > Insecta > Trichoptera > Phryganeidae > Agrypnia > Agrypnia vestita. The sequence continues at coordinate 14,069 of JADDOH010005184.1, read as the reverse complement.
TGGATATATGCGATATCAAAGTTTTAATTTTTTTCAATATTTCTGACTTATTTTTTGCAAACACTTGAACTATCATTCGCTTCAATACAACTCAAATAAAAAGATGAAAACCTTGAAAAAATACTATTTACGAATTTTCAAGGTTTTTATCATTTTATTCGACTTGTAATTTTTCATAATCGGTATAAGTTAAGGGTAAACTTAAGATAAAGTTCGATAAAGGAGTTTCGAGTACTTTGAACCCAAACTTATTAACTGCATAACATAACTTAACTGCATAACATCTGTCAATCTTTTTAATTGGTCTATGAAATGAACACTATGCTTTTACATTATATGTTTAAAAAACTGATTTAAAAAAGATTCCTTAATAAATAAATAAATAAATAAACCCTATTTACTTTTATTTTAGAATATCACTACTACGTGTTTCAGGAACCTCTGTTTCCCTTTTCAGGTTAATGTATTATAGAAAAAGCAGCGTTTTTATTTACGATTATTAAAATGTATTTTCACAAAGTACACGCCATCGCATTCAATTATTTTTAATTGCAAGCTACGAAATTTAAACCGGTATAATCCGTTGATAAATTACACCAAAAATATAAAACACAAAATAAAATCCTGGATCAAAAATATGAACAGTACCTACAAAAATTTGTACACTCCCCCAAACACAAAAATGTTCTTTCTAATTACTGTATTTGTTCTTTTGTATGCTGTATACTTGTAAAAAATACTATTATAAATTGAACAACTTACTGTAAACTAACTATCTCAACATGAATTCTTCTAGTGAGACAAGCATAATCCAACCAATATTGTTTATTTCACCATTACATAAAGAAATAAAATTAAAGTACTCTTGCTTTGTGGTTATAAATTAAACTCAAATTTATTTAGTTTTAACCACTAACCATTATATTTTTGGTAACATCAAGTGCGTTTCGGAACCACAGTTTCTCTTTCAGGGTAAAATATAAACTAAAAATTACGAAATATGTGCAATTTTTTTTTTGGCAACTTGATTTTGTGTGTATCTGCTGTATGACATTATTTTTAACGTCCGACATTCTTTTATTGTCGGTTTTTCTATTTTAAAAATAAATTTAATGTGCATTTCTTTTTGATAAAAGTGCATTTTGCAAACACTCTTAATTGGAGAGATGATTTAATGATTTTTTGCTTGTATTAAATGTACATATCGGGGCCGTGCAGTGGGAACGTTGAAGCATGAATTTTACGTAATCATATATTTTGAAAAAAGAAATAAAACATTTATCTGGTAATATTCAAAAATATGTCAAAATTATTCTTATATTATTCATATTTTAATAAATCATCATAAGCTGTCAGATAAATATTTAATTTCTATTGAATTTTTTTTTCCAAAATTTAAGTTAAGGTAAAAGTCATGCTTCAATGTTCGCACTGCACGCGCCTGATACATATGTATTATGAAAGTCACTGTATTTCTTTGATTATAATAAAAAATAAAAAATATCAATGTCAATTTTATTTGAAAATAAATTAATAATCTTAGAACGGCAAAAGGTGAGAGCAACCAAGGCAATGCAACGCAATGAATATATTTCGGGGTATAAAAGCAAAGGCAGCAATATCAAAAAATAATTTAATACAGTCATCGAGGATCACTAATTTCCAATCTACTGAATTCGAGATTGTATAAGAAACATAGACTATAAATGTTTAGAAAACATGATTTTGAAAAGGAAATAAACATACATAAAATCTATCATTATAACATGCATTCAAAATATTTTATAAATTTTTGAATATAGCTGCTTTTGCTTTTATACCCTAGTGTTGTAGTACTGTTAGTGTACACTTTGATGAGAAATAAGTGTAAAATGTCGACCATTCTGGTTCGTTAAAAATTTCATTTCGAGCCCTTTTTACAAGTGTGCCACGATGACCCGTTTGCTGTCAGATTGTCAAGTAAATATTATTGGAAAAATAATTGATGAGTAATCGCTCAGAGACACATCACCAGCTGATGCAGAGCGACTGAACATGACGAACCCAATTCTAGATATTGGGTTAAAACAATGATCGAGACGAAAATGAGTCACGTCGCAAAAACAGTCACGTCGGCACAAATGATCGCGATCGTTTGGGCCGAATATGAAGATGTGAGCGATTCGCGCGAATGTCAGACGTACACGTACAACACGTATTTACTTGTAGAGCTGAATCAAATCGATCGCATTCGCAAGATGCTGCGTGATACGTTACCGCTCGATTCGCACTCATGAAGAATTCCAATCTAAATGATTCTATGCTGACGTCACCGTTGGCGTAATTCTTCAAAATTATTTATTCACGGTGGTGAGACACAATGCTCCAGTGGCGGCACGGCATTGTATTAATACTTACGTTATGGAGACAAAAAAATAAAATCATCATCATCGTCATCAACTTCTTCCCCTTGTCCTAGTAGGGTCGGAGGCCCAAAGACTCGACAAGGTGCTTCCATGATCCCCTGCTCAAGTCAACCAGTCCAGACCCATTCTGTTTTCAAATACATTTTTTTGATGTCTCTTGGTCGATCCACCGGCCGTCTTCCCTCCGGGGTTGCCAAGAGGATTCTTCTTGGTATTCGTTCCTCTGGCATACTGAGCACATGTCCAAGCCACCTCAGTTTGATTTTTCTATGTGCAGGAGTAGGTGCTCCATGCCGAGTGTGTGTCTTATATCGGCACTTCTCACTCTGTCCATCAGTGTGACTCCCGCTACCCCTTTTAAAAAACTCATCTTGGCAGCCTGGACTCTTGATCTCACTCTCTCCGTCAGGATCCAAATTTGATTTCCAAAATTTATTTGATAGTAGGGTGGGCCTGTACACAGATTTGAAAACAGTCAGTTTTGCCTTGACACTAAAATCATTGGCATAAATTGATTTTTTTAAATATTAACCTAATTACACTGAAAGCACGTTGATGAAATATAATATGTAGCATTATTACAAAGTTGACGATAGCCAATCATTTTCAGTATATAACATATTCGTCTTAATCTTATTTCCAAGCTTCTCATCCCCTTTCGACCCAGTTCAATTTCCACCCCACATCATTTGCTTTACTTTCATTTTTTGTTGTGGATATATATTATTAGTCAACATCTTATACACCATTAGTAGTTACTTATTATACATTTTAAACCTGTGACGAACTGTAGGCAAAGCTTGAATAACTTGTTGGTGTAGTGGTCATGACGCTCGCCTCGCCAGGTGGTCGGTGGTTTGAGCCCCATTCCAGGACACCAGCAAGATAGTCCTATTTTCATAGCATAAGCGTTTAGCTTAGTTTGAAAATCGTAAGAATATTGATGCGACACGCATTCCGTGAGCGCATCAAAAGGTGAAAAATTCTATAAATAATATAAAAATTACATTTAATACAAACATTAGATTGTTGTCCTGTACAAAAGAGGAAACAATAATTAAAGGGTCCACATCTCAAAATTTTGAGTCGAGAATAAGACGATCCGATAAAAAATGTGTTGAAAAATATCAATGGGCAGGGCCCAAAAAATTATGTAGTGAAAATTCGGAAAAATTAGAAAATGGACCGGGTAATAAAATTATACAATGTCAAATTGCAAAGTGATGTAAACCCTAAAAATCTAACCAATCATTAAAATTACCAAGAACCGATAGTTGCGGGTGGGTTCTTTTGAAATACATAATTCTAGTTTTTTTAATTAACTTTATTTTAATTAACTTCGGATGAATTTGGAATACTGAGGCATATCACTGCTTTTAAACGGTTAAAATTCCTAAATAAAGAAATCAATGGGGGAATTCTCAAAAAAAAATCCATTCCCTGACGACAACATTTTGCTCTAAAAGCAGTCGAGAGTATTCGCCCGCGCGGGGGGTCCTGGTCGCACCTATTGAAAATCTCTGCTGCAGCGGTGTAACGTTTCCGGCACGAAGGCGAAGTGTGAAAACGATTGTGACCCGCATCGAAAGTCTGCGGATAAAGGGAGCGCCCCTTTTGTGCACGGACCGGCGATAACTTGAAGCCCGCGGTTCAGCTATAAGAGGCTTAAATCTGAGGGCACTCGGCCGCCTCTCGAGCCGAGCCGGCTACTGAATGCAAAGTTTGTTCGCGTGATTAGATGCATATGCGGCCGGCGAACTTGGCATGCTCGGCTACCAAAACAATGACACTGGTGCAGAGGGATACTACTAACAAATTAAACCGTGTAAATTAAACCATTTAGATGTGGTTAACTACACTAACAATAACTGGGAAATAGAATAGAACTCGGGCACACCACGTGCCGGTTATGCATTTGTGAGGCGATGGATTCGGAGGAAGCTGGGAGGGGTTGAAGATATTGCCATCCGGGTACTTAAGGGACCAACGCGTTGGTCCGTTAAGTACCCGGATGGCAGTATCTTCAACCGCCGTTGCAACGGCGACCCTCCGTCTTCAACTACGTCTCTACTACTTGCAGATCTATAAAACAAAGCTAAAACTTCACAAGGGATGTAGGTAGAGAAGAGAAGAGGGTCCCACCACACCCACAGGGCCGTTTTATGAGTAATAGCTAGCATGTTCGGCATTTTTTTAAAGCTAAAGGGGCTGTACTTACCGCCCCGCTGACACATTGGAATACGAGCAAGACAGGGAGGCATCCACACAGAACCGCTTCTCTGCCATGACAACTGGAACATACTTATTATCCGTTAAGGACTGTACTTCACAGGATCATTTCTGTAGTACTGCCTCCCCCGTAACATGTAGGTGGAGTGGATGATTCCCGTAACACGCACAAAGCCATGAGGGATCGAAACCGAAGGGAAACAAAGACGGGAATGAGGTAGGCAATTGTCCAGCAGGTGTCCAAAGGAGATGTCGAGGGAAGGATGTCGCTATATCGTGACTGCCGACCAGGGCCGCTAAATAAGAACAAAGAAAAACACCAACAAGGATATATTCCTCGTGGCATAGGCTCAGTTTCAAATCAAAGCTGTATTGTGCTCGGGTGGAAGAGTTCATGATTCATGATAGATTCTTCTGGTTTGTGTCTTCTGGGGTATTATGTCGAGTTATTACGACCTTTCTGGCCGACATTTCGGATGCCAATACAGGGTCCATCATGGCATCATGCAGGGCTCATCAGGTCTGATGTGGACCCTGCAATGGGATCTGAAACGTCGGCCAGAAAGGTCGTAATAACACGGAATAATACCCCAGAAGACACAAACCAGAAGATTCTGAGTGGCTGTGAAAACCTAAGAACATTCATGATAGATTGTCCACAATCCGTCTGAGACGCATGTTCATGTTTTTCGGACGCATCGAAGTCTTGTTACAATGGAAATTAACATTTGAACCTGAAAGTGAAAGTGTAGTTTGAACTATCATCTGCATCCACATTGTGTGACTGAAAGGTGGAAGGGCAGAGAGGAAGAAGGCAATTCGCAACTGGATGGAATGATTAGATCAAGATCAACACGCTACTGGCTAAACTAGCTGCGGGTGGTGGAGAGAGGTTAAGACGCCAACAGATCACAACCGGGAGGTCACGACCCTCGGCAACGAGGAAGCCGACTGGAAAAGATCAGTTCGAGGTGTAATAAATGCAACTACTGAAAAAACTCAGGTTATCACCGTCACGTTTCTTGACACGATTGGTCTTAGAAACCATGCACTTTGCATTACAATAATTGTATTTTAGATATTTTCTGTTTTTCTTCTCAATTGTAATAAGTGATCCAAAACAGGGCAATGAGAATTATATTAAATAAAAATAAATACAGCAGAATTGAAAAAAAATATAAAAGCTGAATTGGCCCATCAATTAGATTGAAAAAAATATATACATATATGTAGTGTTTTCATATTTTTGCACAACACTTTTAACAACCAACGTCAAAATATTTTTCTATGAAAATTATATTTTTTTATTCGTTTCTATTCAGATACAAGTATACGTATGTAATGTAATAGTATGTACAATAAGTGATTGTCGGTGTTTGTGCTCTTAGTCCTCCTCACTAGGGGTTCCTGTGCTGAGGTGGACTAGCTTTTTCCCATTTATTTTCTTTTTTAAATTTCTATGTCGTTTTCAGTACATTTTTTAATATGTCTGAATCAATTTCATTTAGTCATACTTTTACCTATTTTTATACTGATTAATCTTTAAATATTTTTTAAAGTTAGAGGAAGGATGTTGTAGAGCTTAGTTGAAAAATAAATATGACTCCTTTGATCAAAAGTTGTGTTAAACGTTGGTACTTTTCAGATTTCCATTTTAGTCGGAGTTCGATTGTTTGGTTTTGTGTTTTAAAATTATTATTCAATCTCATTAAATAGGAATAGAATAAGATTACCACATAATAAGATAGTTTATACATAAATTTTTTTAATGTACAGAGGGTTAAAATGTACAACGGGATGCCAGGAAATATGGGGATTGAAAGGAAGCTGAGTGAATTAAAAAATATATGTTACAATTATTGTGCAAGAGTATTACAGATTCTAGAACGTAGATCAAAGATTGCATAAAAGAATTATTATATTTTAGATTATAAGATGTAAATGTGAATATTTACTAATAATTAATTAACTATAGAATTTAGACTTTTTTCTAACTTTATAATGACTTTAATAGTGTGATTTCTACGGGAAATGTGCATAATCCGTATCATATAAAATGAAATGGACGTCATGCGTGTATATTAACATGCGTATATGGATAGCAACAATTCGAATGTTTAATTAATAATTATGTTAACATAATTATGCGGCCACTCCGACACAGGCCATTGCCTAATGGAGATGAAGGATTCACATGTAAATTGACAAGACATTTACACAAGAGAGACTGTAGCATATTGGACGCTACGACACCTCTGGCTGTGCTCTGATTGGCGCGACTGAACCAACATTAACAATGGGTTTCACGACCATTGGTTAGCAGTACTCCGCGAATAATATGATGATAACCTTATACCACGGACAAGGAATTATCTGATATTAACAATATATTATTAGACGGAATTACAAGGGACACTCGCGATAGTAGACAAATACAATATCAAAAAATATCCGCAATCGAATCAATAGACTAAGCTGGTAAATTTAAAATATTAAAACTACACACTAGCCAATTTTTCAGAAATGTTCTGTCCTTTCTATTCGCTCTTGCCTGCTCCTTCATGACCCAATTATCTGTTGAATTATCAGTTATTATCATGAGTTATTAATTGAAAATAAAATAATGTAATCGTAATCAATTTTGACTACATTTGTCTATATGCAAACTAACAGAGAAAATGGATGGCGAATTTTGTTAATCTAATTTAAAAATCTTCCCGTAAGATTTTTTCGAACAGCGCGCGACAGACAGAAAAGATAAAATATTAATAATAAGAAAAAGAGCAAAATAATTCAAAACATATTTAACTGTAATTTCGGATATTTTATACGCACCGTATGTATTACCGAGAAGCGAATCTCGACGAAACCCGCGGGGGTAAAGGTCGTCCTCCTAATGACGTTGGATAAGTATCCAACGAAACGTCGAGATTCGCTTCTCGGTAATACATACGGTGCGTATAAAATATCCGAAATTACAGTTAAATATGTCTAACAACCGTATTAACAACCTTAACCCTTCAAAACATATTCAACTCTCGAGAATAACAAGTCGTGATACAAGCTTCCATGGTCACTTCTACTGGCTCAGTTTACATAGTTATCTTTTGTTTTCGTTCTATTATAGGTGATGCTTAATTGCGTTCAGTAATCCATATGGCTAGGTTGTATATAGTTTTTTTTTTTGCTATCGAATGTCAATTAATGTGCCATTCAGAACACAGCAAACTGGAGGGCTGATAACACGAAAGATGGCAGGACGTCAACTAGTCGCACTTTTGTGCGATTCCTCTAGTTTAGTCACTGCCAAATACCCATGGTTGTTCTGCGAGAAAAAGTTCTAAATCAGCCCTACACTTTCACCATCCAGATCGGCATTCTTTTAATAATTTTGAATACAATAAAAACTGGTCTAAAAAGGAGTTAAGAAAAGTTAATAATTTTCAGGCGTATATTATATACAATATTTAAAGAATATTGCTTTAAAAAACTCCAATAAAAATATAGATATCTCATTACTATTTTACCAACGGCGACATCTGTACTGGTTTATGGTAATGACAAATTTTCAAACTACAGGTGGCGGTAGTAAAAATAGGTAAAACACACATGTGAAACAAGGTGCATATTAAACATGTATACAGCTCGTTGTCAATCATGGGTGGAATTGTGAACGTTACATTGTATAAAGTGATCATTTACAATAGGTCGTAGGCCCTACGACACCCAAAGAGTTCTTTTACCTTACAACTTATTTTCCTATATATAAAAAAGTAGCTTCATCTCTATGAGACATCTAAAAGAGTCCTCGAAGGTCTATGGATAACATTTTACATAATAGTTTGGTAAAATAATATATTAAAATAATAATGACACAAAGTAAGTTGTTATATTTGGCCGAGTTTTAGCATTTTTGTCACTTCCATTTTGAAATTGTTAGTAATCAATTGTTGATCTATTGTGATAGATCGTTGTATAATTTTAATCTGTTACAAATTAGTCTGTCCTGTTTTTATTTTGGCTCGAGTTATATTGTAGTTTTGAGCCATTCTGGTGTAGTGTTGACGATTTTCGTGTATTTCGTGTAATTTAATATCTTCGTCTTGCATTCCGCCATTTGTTGGCTAGTGAATGAGTTTTAGTTTTAGTATATCGATTTGATATATTGATTATTTTAATACTAAAGTGTAATACGACCCCGCCACGCCGTAGGCGATGCTAAGGCCACGGCTGAAGGGTCTCTCGGGTGCGGAGGAAAGGAGAAATCAAAACCTAAAGTTTTGTCAGCTTCGCCGTGACAAAGTGCAGAATCTGACATCTCGGCCAGTCGGTTGGCCCTGTGCCTGTGGTGGGATATGGCCGCAGCCTACACGAGCGCAGTTTTCCGACCGTACAAGGCGCTGGTCGCAAATGAACGGTGGCAACCTTCGCGAGATGGAAAAAAATGATCCTTCCTGGTAGCGCGCCGGCTCGCGACTCCCACGCCCGGCGCTGATCGTGCGCGGCGGCCGGGCGCGGCGTTGCGTGTTGCGCGCTCGCTGCGTGCTCGGCCGGGAGATGACTGCGCCGATGCTGATGCTGTGAAACTCCTTGCCAACGTTAACGGCACAGACTAATCATTTTATTTAGGAATTCAAACAGCTTAATTGTATTTGTATCAGTGTCGGTACCAGAGAAGCCTGGAGCCGGCAGAAGATGAACGAAAGTAGATTGACTGCAGTGGATACGAGATCACTTAGACGTACGTGTGGTAAATCCATGTATGATAGAGAAAAAAATGAAGATATTAGAAATGAACGTAAAGCTGATCGTAGCATAATTCATAGAATTAAAACAGGGTCGCTCGGGTGGTTTGGGCACGTTGAGCGAATGAATGAGAAAAGGATGGTAAGAAAGATATATAATGCAAGTGTTGACGGAGCCAGTAAGAGAGGGCGACCGCGAAAGACGTGGCATGACCAGATTAACCAGATACTGGACAATGGTCCCGCCAGAAGCCTCAAAAACCGTCAAGCTTGCATACGAAGTTGTATGTAAGGACAGAATAGTATGGCGCTCTATCCTCTCTGCCTACCCCCACAGGGAAACGGAGTGATAGTAAGTTATTTGTTTTTATTTATTAATGACAACAGTACCCCCTCACTACTACAACCTGGTGTCGAGGTGGGCACGATATACAACAACATTATTTAAAACTTACACTTAATTCTTAGTTTACTTTAATTGTTACTCAGCTTAAATTATTACAAGAACATTGTTTAAAACATCATATATATTTTTTACTAAGTAATATTCGTCGTTAGTTCCTTTTTTATCTCTTCGATACCTAGCACCTTTATCCATTTTATAATGTGATTCTTAAATATTATCCCATTAGCTGCATCCTTTATTTCCATCGGCAGTCTGTTATACAATTTAGTTGAATAATATTTAATATATCTCTGCCCAAATGTAGCTTGTAGTTGGTATTAAGTAATTTTTATTTTTGCCGTGTTTTGTGGGTTTAGACTGTTTATTTATTATTTTATTAGACGTTAATTATGTGAAAAACAAAAAGATTAAGCCAACTACATGAATCCGTAAGATTAAACATAGACTGAGGAGTTTTCTAATTATTATTTACAAGTTGCCTCGTAGCTCGTAATACTAAAAACTGGAAAACCCGCGTTTTATTATTTAACGTTAATGTAAGGAGTATATCGCTAGCTCAAATAGTAACTAGCGGTATATCAAAGGCATGCTCATAAAGCTTATAAACGTGATTGTATAGCTTTCAAAAATTTTGTACAAAATGGTTTTCTACATCCATTTCCATTAACACCTTCTTGCACTTTCATACCCTAGATTAAAGAAAATATTAGGAAATTTTTTGATAGATTTGGTAAAAATATCTATTGCAGAGGATCACGCGACTCAAATTCCGAAAATGCTTCATGAACAATCTACGAAACTTTACTTCACTCCCAAAAAAAATGTTTAAAATTCTTAAAGTCAGCGCCGGAAGCGATTTACTGCCCATTAAAATATATAATTAAAATAATTTAAAAGTTCTTTTTTTTTACTGATTTATCTTTCACATTTAAGACAATAAACATGTGAAATTCTGTCTCAGCATAATTCTGCACTGTAACAGAAATTCTAAATTTAGAGAAAATTACGAATCGACCCATTTTTGGCTGTTAGTTGCATACATTAATATCGCCCGTTAATTATCACTTGTTTATGTTTATATTCCATTGTCTATGGCGAGAAGAATAAAAACAGTTCCTGTCTGCTGGAGCTGGCTTACAATATACAAAAGAATTTTTAATTAATATCCAAAATAACAATACAATACACGTGTGTCTAATTGTTGGTTATTTTGTCGAGGGTCAATTTTGGGCAGCGGCCAATATTTCCGCCGATATTCAATTCAGAATTCGGAGGTTATTGCGTTTGAATGGATGAGATTACAAGGATTAAGTATGAGGAATGATAAAGCTAAAGCCACGAAGTTTGCTTGGCAGTAAGAAAAAGGTTAAAAAGTTTTATTTGTATGAATAATATTATTGACTTCAATGAATTATGTTTTGCAATATTTAGATATATTTATACGAACCGTATAGATGAGTTGAGATTCAATTCTCAACGTTTCGCTGGAGTCATATATTAGGTGTACAAAAGTAATCAATTATTTAAGTGGCAACAAAAAAAATTATTTTATTTTATTTTTAATCGATTTGATCTCAATTGTATCTAGGACCTTTTGCCATCTTTTTGGTAGACTTTTTTTTATGTGTTTTTAAAGCGTCATTATCGGGCGCCCACTTTGATAGCTATCAGACAAGTCAAAATTACCATGGGAAAATTTTCTAAACCAACGTTGGCACTTATTTACTTTCAATACGTCTCCATACACATCAAAAAAATTTTTTGATACAACCGTTGCCATTAACACCCGATAGAAAATAAAACAGCAGGCAATGACGTAAATTTTCTAAGTTAGTTGATTGTCCGCCATTTTACAACGGAGTAATAAAAAAAAAATTTAATTGTTACAAGTCACAAGACCACGGATCTTGCGTATAAAACACGTATTTACACGTTCACTTTACTGAGCTTGACTGAAGCAAACATTCCACATCAAATATAATTGATTACTTATAGATACACCTATTATATCACAGTGTCCCCCTTGTGCATCCACGTACGTTCTTGACCCCTACAGCGATACAGTACTATCCCGAGGGTACTATGATATGACTCCAGCTGAACCATACGGTTTGTATAAAATATCCGTTTGTGTAAATACCAAAATTTATCAAACGACTGTAGTATAAACCTCCAATATATTTTACAATGATTGCACAGGTAACATATATGCGGTGGAATGCAAATGCAGAGGTCGGAGCGAAACGCTGTTGCGGCTTGGCGCAAAGCATTCGCCTGCCCGCCGTTGCGCCGTTCGTACCGCGCCAGGTCTATAAAGTACTGCGTCCAGCTCACTATGAGATCTTCATCAAAATACTGACTGTCGGTGTGGTAAAATGGCAAAGGATAAGACGGACACAAAGAGTGCATGAATATGAAACGTGCACAGAACCGTATTTATCGTAAGATTCCAAATGGGCGGCGATCTCTCGACAGACTTGACCAGACAGGGGTGCTCCATGGTAGAATGAGATGACTTAGGACAGGCGAAGGCTGTCAATGGACCACAATGGATTAGTAATATTTAACACTACATCACTGACCACACCCAGGGATGATGCGATGAGAATTGTGATATGAAATATTACAAAATATTATTACTACCGAAACTAATTACAGCAAAAATACTACTGTCATATTATTGATGGATTTGGCAATTACGTTGTAGAGATTGTGACGGTCAATTAATTGGGTGATAAACACAAACTGTGTTATCTCTACGAGAGTTTAAGTATAATTTAATATTTTATCCATGTCCAGTCACGCGAAAAGGCAATGAAATAAATAATTTTAAAGTTAAAAAAATAAAATAAATTTGAATCCGACTGTTAATTTGCTTAACAGTATTACATCAATTACCTCTCGTCCTCTCCTCTCAATATTACCTTTACATTACAACCCCCTTTACACCAGTTACTCCAATTCATTTTGTCAGTATTTTAATCAATTAATCATTTGTATTTCAACCCAATGCGTGTAACTTTTATTTCTGTGGTTTTCGAATAAAGTCAGTTTATACAATACTTCACCAGTCGATGAGAGATTCTGAAACTCTCGAAACTCGAATTGTAAAATATAAAGATATATTTAAACTCACTTAGGCCCGGTTGTTTCAAGTTCGATCAAAGTAAGCGGTCGATTAAAGCATAGATTTTTACGAAAACGGATCGTCTGATTGGTGGAGAACGTAAAAATCTATGCTTTAAAAGAACGCTTACTTAAATCCAACTTGAAACAACTGGGCTCTTAGAGATTACATAGCTTGTTTTTCACCCAAATTATGAAGAAGATTGCTTATGAAAATAACGTTCAGAAGAAATTACACATCATCGAGGAGTTCCCAGCACTCTGAACGTTTTACAATAAAATGGAAGTCACTAGAAGGATCTGGAATAAACATTGGAAATGCCGACGAGATTCGCGAAACGTCGCGAAACCCAAAACTGACATATAAGCGGGACGACGCTATCGAGTCGCACAGTTTGTTATGACACTTCGGGGATCTTTCGTATATCCAGCGAAATACATTACGAGGGTACCTACGCGGCGTTAAATAGTTACAAGTGCGATCACAGACGTGCGAATAATCTGGAAGACGAGTGCGAAATTAGTTTGAATTGAAGAACAGTGATTAAACAAGCGCCACATTTGTCTCCAACCGGCGCGACACGTGAGAATATTGACAAGGTATCGGTGGGTAAGTTCTACGTGACCCGTGTGACGTATCGAGCTGATGAAATGTGGCTCCCGGGGCCGATCTATCACGGCTATCCTAACCGGGATAGCTAATGGTTTGTTTACATTCAGTGAGCGGGTGTCGTTAGCGGGCGGGCGGCGCGGAGCCTTCACCCACATCCTAGATAAAAAATGTAATATGCGAAACCGATGAATAATAATGGAGCGCGTATAATTTTTATCGTACGTCACGTCTCCATCGTGGGTATGGCAGGAAATTGGACAAACAGAGCGTGGGCGGCCAGCAGTACTGCGGGACGCGTTGGGCCGCCGCGCCGGTGCATACAGTAGCGATGGGTCCGCTCTGTACTCACTACTACAATGTAGTACTACATTACATTGAAGTTCACACTACAAACTACACACACCTCAAAGTTATTGAAAGTATATACTTCAAATAGTACACACTTCATTTCAAAGCGAACACTACAAAGTACACAAGTTATTGAATGTACGAGCACATACTTCAAATAGTAAATTTTTTATGTGAAATTTTTGAAAATTGAAACA
>JADDOH010005183.1:0-151547 GCA_016648135.1 Agrypnia vestita | reverse complement strand
GAAATTTTTACTCACCGATAATATAGCAATATTAAATTTGAATATCCAGCTATACATATAAAAAGATTTAAGACATTATATAAAAATTTAATATTTTGAAAAGAAATGATCATATAATGATTTTTTAAATTTTGAGAGAGATAGATTTAAAATTTCGACATATGTAGGTAGTTCATTGCCAAGTTTGTGCATTGATAATAAAATTATATTATTCTTAATATAATGTAATGAATATGGTTGCATAATTGACATCTTCGTCGACAGTCTGGAGAAAGTAAAGTTTACACTTAAAGAGGCAATACTGCTTCGTTACTGACTTCAGCTGTTAATATGTAATGGTGGGTAATATATATTTTTCGTACACATTGCCGCTTTGTACTTTATATTTTAAATTTTTGTACTCATTTTTTGGTGCTATTCCTGGTACTTTTAATAATTTGCTACTTGTAATTTATATTGTTTAATGTATGTTCTTTTAATTTTATGATATATTTTTTCATGTAAAAGCCTATACGCATTGCTGCTCGTTACCTACTCTACATTTTTAATTTTTATACTCATGATTCGGTGCTATTCCTGAAACTTTTAATGTATGTGCTTTTGAAATTTATTTTATACTCTTTATGTAAAAGCCTACTGGGCGTAAACAAATTAATAAAAAAAATAAATAAATAATTTTATTATCATCTCGAATATTTGATATCCACTCTCCGGCAAATTTTAATATAGTTTAAATCATCTTAATATAATTTATCATTTTAATATAGTTTAGGAATAACGGGATTCTGTAATTTCTACAAGTATAAACAACCCCAATCTTACCAAATCCATATTATGTAGTGAAAGACGCGGGACTTATATTCTTCCTAAAATGTAAAATGAACCCGGTCTAGATGAAACATCCTTATTTAGTTTCAGGACAACGAGGTTTACGCGTTCCACGAGGAATATGATATAACCCGATCTAAACGAAGGTAATTTTATATAATTTTAGGACAACGGAACTTACAAATTTCATAAGGTATATCGTGAAGCCAATCTAGGCGGAGACACTACGTATATTTTAAACAGAGTAAGAGTTTAAATTTTATCATCAAGCCTAATACACCGCAAGAATGTCCTAGGCATAGTAAACAAAATAGCGGTCAAAGCTGTAGTGTTTCTATGTTCACACGTTTTAGCTCAAAACGAATACTATAATTTTCACATTTATAATACAAGACGCGAATTTCTAAACGAATCATTTTAAAATAGTTCTGATTGAAATCTACATGTTTCATATTTATTAAATGAAGGCGCGAATTCTAAACGAAACACTAACATTGCTCAAAAACGGGACCCTATATTTATATATGCTTAAAATGAAACGCGAATTCCCGAACGATAGCATTTTATATAACTAAATGTAACGAAATCTTATATAGTTTATAAATAAGAAGACCCGGCCCCAGGCGGTTTTTATATATTTTCAATATAACGAGGCCCTATAACATCTTTATAAGTATAATACAACCCCGGTCTATCGAAACAATGTACTAGAAGTTTTTATATGTTTGAATACATGATATACGTTTTTTTTATACGCGTTTTTATACGCGAGATTTACGTTTTCGTACAATACAAAGTAACCCAAATTATACAACCGCGAAGTTTACATCACTCCTAAAGTATAACCAGAACTAATTGAAACATTTTTCCATAGTTTAAGTCCGCGAGGCAAATATCTTTCATAAAATATGAAATAACCGAATCAAATTAAACATATTTTTACCTTATAGGCTTTCCCCAACGCGCGTAATAATCCCGGCCACATGAAACGTTTTTATATGTTTTAATAGCGCGGGACCTATGTTTTCCTATATAATATAAGATAACCCGGGCCGAACGGAAGCAATTTTATATAATTTTTTAGAATAATGAAATTTCATACATCTGTAAAATTGTAAATAAACCCCGATTCTCACGGAATTACTCTATATAATTTTAAACGAAATGAAAATCTAGATTATTATGGGCTGAACCTGATACCCCGCGAGATCAGCTATATATTTTTCACTAAACGTATTTTAATCCCAGAATTTATTCGCTATAATTTTAACAGACTCTTACTATTAAACATAAACAAGAGAAATTATTAAAATAAACTAAATATCCTTTCAATAACTAAAATAAATCCGGTCTAATCGAAACATTTCATATAACGAAATATTATATGCCTTACAAATGTAAAAATTAAAATGTGACCAAGTTAAATTAATTAAATTTTAGCAAAAAATAGGTAATTTTATAAGACTTATTTAAAATCGAATCTGTTAGTAACAACCCCTTTATCTTTTAACAATTTCCCGCGTGTTTAGCATAAAATCGGTATCTTTATAACGCACAGCTAGTTTCCAGAGATCCGCCAATACTATACTTAGTAAAACGAGAATTTAACTAAATTTGAACTCTACCGTTTCCTGAAATTCTGCGAATATTATTCTGTGAACCTAGTAAGACGACAAAAATAATTAACTTTATAGAACATAGTGATTTCCGAAGTTCCGATATGCCAGATTAATTACCTTTATAAAATAAAATCAATCCCGTACTCTGAGTTAAAACTCTTTTGACAGGACCTCGCGTATTTAGCATAAGATAGGTATTTTTACAAGATTTATTAACAATTTCCCGCGTGTTTAGCATAAAATAGGTATCTTTATAACGCACAGCTAGTTTCCGGAGATCTGCAAATATCAGTTCTATATATGCCGGACTAATCAACTTAATAAAGCGCAGTAATTTCCGAAGTTCTAATATGCCAAATTAATTACCCTTTATAAAATAAAATCAAACCCGTACCCCCCTTTTCTTTTATCGTGAGCAATGTCGAAGAGTATATTTACCCGTACACCACTTTCACTATAATTTTCACTATATCCACTGGACACTCGACGGTAACTTTCACTCAAAAAAACAACTGACGCGGATTTTGCGCTCCCGAAGACGTTCACACCAACTGCCCGATTTCTGCTGTGTCTTGACATTTTAAAACCCCCCTAGCGGGAAAAGGTCCTAAGTCGTGTGTTTCCAGGATTTTCAATATTCTACTTCTCTTGAAACCAAATTCTTTGTTCCTAAGATTCAATTTGGCAAAAAAAAACCATATCTCCACTCGGATATGTCAGTTGATCCCACCTCCTGTTGCCGTCTCTATCTCCATCCCTGTGCCCATTTTGGGACGGACTTGGTGGCTTCAGACGGTTTGAACTCGCTTCACAAGCGCGATAATTAATTTTTAATAATTAATTTCTAAGTTCAGTCCATATTGTCGTTTGATCCACCGTAACCACAATCTATCGGGTACTCCCCTAATCATAGTTGATGTTTCTTCATTATCTACCATTATCATGTCCCGTTCTCCTGTATTTTCACTCGTCTTTATCGGACATTTAACGTTTCTTGGCCGCTATATCGTGGGTTCAATTTCCATATATTCACCACGTGCACACTGCATACCTAGATATAACAATCATCCAAAGGCACTATACCTAATTTTAAATTAATTTTGGGCGATCTTTTCTCGTGGGTCCCCAATGAATCCTGTCTTTTGGCCGCGACTCTCCGCGCACAGGGACGTATTAGCTCCCTCCGTTGCGGAATTTAAACATAATTTGTAACCATTTATTATTATTTTTATTGGCAGTAAGATTGATCCACAAATAACTATGTTACATAGACAGTGAATATTCTCGAACAATATAATACTGGAAGAGTACTATTCGCTATAACACAATAAACTATTAATGTAAGTTAAATTAAATTTTTAAATTCAGTGGAAGATTTTTAAGATCGTTTTGCTTTTAATTTTTTTCCCAAAACAAAATAAATAAACAAATAAATAAACACACAGATACACACTCACACAACCCACTATTGGACATGTTTTTATTATTCTTTTATCGATTGTATGTATGTGTTTTCGCGTAATTGGCCCAAAACTCTGTGCATCAATTATTGTCTTTTCTTCAAAGATTGATTAATTATATGGCTGTAAGAAACCCAATAAATGAAAACAAATAAAACAAATAAGTAAATAAACCTCCAGTGCCGCAGGCAAGGCGTCGGATTAATTCAGTGCTCATTCATTGCCAAGGCACTGGACGCCTCCGCTGATAACTATATACCGCTCACCATGTTCTTAGAGGTGTGTTGAAAGATTGCTAGTATCTGTCGAATCGGTCTCAAGTAGTTGTCTGTATTTGTACGTTTATCATTATTACATGCTCTTGCTATATCCGTTCCACTTCACATTATTGTTCCTCCCGTCTTCGAATTTCTATCACACTATGTTCTCCTATGTTTTTGGTACTTATATGCTTGCTTTTTACTTGCATTTACTCCTATATATATTTGTTTCATTTATCCATCCATCTATAAGATCCCCATACGCTTTATCCTTTTATTTCATGTGTATATGGGCCGCAAATTCATATTATTTTATTTACAATATTCTTATCTAGATACACTTGTTCCAATTATGTTTTGTGGTTATTACTACCAAACCCGGCGAAATCTGAGCTAGAATAGCCAATCGTATACACGTTACCCGTCCTGTTGAAACTACGCTAACGTCGGACAGGTTTGTAGTGATTACATAGTTAATATATTGTATCTATATTCGAGTATATTATTTTCTTGTCGTGCCATTAATATGCTTACACGTTATCGTTATCTCTTTCCTAACTGTATATACCGTCATTGCACAATTACCTATCTGTTGTAAAAGCCTGAAGAGCGTTAGTCTACAGATAAATATAATAGAATTATAGTTAACTTCTCTACCCGCCTACGTTATTCGACTCCCGCGAAACGAAAATGAATCATTATTCGCTCCTCGATAGAGCGTCAGTCTACAGATAAATATAATGGAATTATAGTTAAATTTCCTATCTGCCTACGTTATCCGACTCCCGCGAAACGAAAATAAATCATTATCCGCTCAGTTAAGGTCACCCCTCTGGTACAACGTATACGTTTAATCCGTGCTCCACGGCCAATTCCTATAAAAAAAATTTATGGGGCGTTTTCCTCTCGCGATCCCCCGATTAGGACCTGCCTTCCTTGCCTTTGCTCATATTCTGCTATCTCTCTTGCGCGGCAATCCACTTAAGAAGGCGATTAATGACGTTTAAGCGGTTTCAAAACCACAGCAAAAAAGTCTATAATTCAGAAACCTCGTGGAACTGTCAATATCATCGTCACCTTAGAGTAGACGTTAATCGGTTTTTTAACGGCCCTAAACGCAATAATCGCGACCCAAATCTACGAAAGCCGTGTTCAGTATTTTTTTTGGGAAGCACATGTGGACCGCTCGGACCGCGCCGATCGTCAACCATTTGTACCAAACGCGGCTTTACCACAAGATTAATATGTTTTATAAGAATTGAATATTAACTGCTCGTAACCTATATCCGATCAATCGCTACTAACTCCCTCCCAATACTAGCGTTTCATCATTCCCAAATTTTTGTAGCTCCAATACTACGGCCAGTTTAGCTCAATTTTTCCCCGCGTAGCATTTAAATCATCTTAGAGTTCAAAATAAAAATAATATAATAAAAAAAAAAATCTATAGAAACAGGTGATTCATCACAAACTTTAAAGCATCACCAAATCGATTCTGGTCGATCATGTACCTACATACTCGTTCACATCTTATAGCAATCCCTCTTTCAACACTAATACCAATCACATTCCACTTTTCCTTGCACTTATTATTTTTAACTGTTACTTGCATTAAATTGATTAATGATATTTCGAAGCTTCATGGCTCGGGATAGGAGTGACACTGCAAGCGATTCTATTATATAATCTTTGACCAAGCAAGAAATTCCAAAAAAAGAGGAAAAGTACTGTTTAAACGCAAAATTCCAACTTCAGTCCGCTATTTTTTCCCTAATATTGTTTTCACAATCAATTTTGATTTTTTCAATTCACAAGATTTAAAATTTTCATACCCCTTGGTGAAAAAGAGGTTGAAAATGGAAGCGTTGACCTAAAAATTACAAACAGAACAGACTGTTCAATTTATTTCAGGATACCACAACTCGCTGCTTGAGAAAATACACTTGGTGTTACTGATTACTTACATATACATGGTTATATATTATATAGAAGGATAAGATATGTAATATAAATAAGTGACTTTTTACTTGAAAATCGCACAAAAGGTCAACAAGATAAAGTTATGATTGCTAAAAAGAGTTGTTGTCGCATTACGAAAATTTATGTAGTTTTTTTAGATTAGGTGTTTTTGAAATAATGCCTTTAATCTTCCCTGTAGTGGAAACCTAGTTTCAGAATTAAATATAGAGATTTAATTTCGCCGTAAGTAAAGTGTTTTTAACCCTTTCCTAGTCATGCAGTAAAAAAGGTCTACAGAACTAATTAAATCTGTAGCGTTTTCGTAAATACGTGCAATATGAAATTCATAATTTAAATATTGTCAAAAATTGAAACACCAAACATGCTAATACAATTTCACTAAAAATATTATTTTTGAAATGAATCCGATGTAATATTTAGATGTCAATTATTATTTGAAATATATTAAAATATTATTTATATATGACAGAAAGAGACAACACATATACTTTTTTATAATAATTTAACAATAAAAATATAAGATAAGAATACACAATTTTTTTTTGTTAGATTTGTGGATTATGCCACTCTACTAGGCTACGCCTGTCCCAGAGTGGCGTTATAGAACACAATTTTAATATTTTTTTGAATTCGTCAATAATATTTGTTTTCATAAGGTAATAATTATGTATCAACAAAGTATCAAGTACAATGTTAGTGATATATATACAAGTGATATTCATACAAGTATAATGTTATCTCTCTCCCACACGGATTAAATAAATCTCATGTATTGGATTTCAAAAATATTCCCAATAATTGTATTATATTTATCCCGTTTTCACATGTGATGCTCAATATTTTAAAGTTGTTTATGTTCAAGAGCAAGAGTTTTTCTTCTTATTTTGATAACTTAAAAATTTACTTGTCTTGTATTAGCTTGACTGCCTATGGGTATTTTCTTTCGTATAAAATAAAAATAAAAAGTGATAATTTATGAAGCGCCATTTTCATGAAAAGTTTCACCTCAAGGGACATTGTAAAAATTAAGCTATCCTCTTCTATTCTCACGGTAGCAAGATTGTTAATATATTGTCAAGAGATCGTAAAAGCAGAAGGAATTACGAATTATCGAATCTCGCGAAATGAATGAATTTTTCTCGTAAATTCTTAAAATATTGAGAAAACGATAACCTATATTAATAAATTGACCGCATTCAGTGTCTTAGGGTAATTGACAGCGGGTTTAACGCTATAGGAACCCCCAAGCGAAATCTTGCGGCGTGTTTTTCTAGCATGTTTGTGACCGAGCGAAAATTATTCGTCGCAAGTACCTACCGACAAGGGAGAAGTTTTTCTAGTGCGAGTCTGAAAGATTTGCAATGTTAAATGATTGACAAGTTATTCAGGAGTGCCAAAAATGCAGCTAAGATTCTAGAACGAACTAAGATAATTAATGCGAAGTAATAATTAGATAATGAGTGTGTGAAACATTCTTAAAACATTTATTTGATCTGTATTCAAGAACGGTGTTCTGGTTTAGTTCGTGTCCATTGACATTGGGTATCAAATATAAATTTTGTGTATTTTATTTGATTCGCATAGTTACGTACCGTGACAATATATTAGCTAGCGAAGGGAAAAACTATAATTCAAAATGAAGACCACAACACGCACACGTTCACGAGCTTGAAGACTACAAAGTGTGTGCTACAGATAGCAGTAGATACCGAAACATTATACAATTCATCTACTTCAATAAACTACATGAATTGAAGTAATTGTAGTGCTACAAATGTACTACTAAGTGCAATGAATGTACCTACAAAGTATCTGATACAAGAAGCATGGGAGGGAATTTCATCATGCAGCCCCAAAATTTTCTAAACCACGAGGGGAGGTTGTTTTAGTTTCCAGAGATTTCGACGTTCTATCCAAAAAAATTCAAAACCATTGGGGGGGGGGGGGTTGTTACAGTTTCCAAACTTTTCCTCATATAGCTACATTAACTTATGCGCTATGCGCTTCACTATTATAAAGTACATCACTAATATTAGCAAAAAATATGTAGATGTCACGTACTTATTTATGTGCACGTAAAGCTTCTATCACAATTGCCAAGACATGGATGAAATATCATCACGTCTTTCTTAATTGATGTTTTAATTGTGTGTTACGTTATACGATAACGGTTTAAAAACGATTGTAAACAAAATGCATGGGCATAGATTCAAATACATTGTTATATGTAATTTAAAACTTATTAAATATTTATTATAAAATGGCCTCCAAGCCTCCTGAGTAAGAAATTTAATAAATAAGACCAAAATGATTTTGTGGTGACATTATAAATACAATTGATTAATAAGAATAAATTTTGTTTTCATACAAATTTTTTGAAAATACCAACATGTTTCAGGGCCAGTACTCCCTTCATCATGATGCAACGAATACTAAAAACGAAAATCGAAGTAAAGATAATCACAAAATAAAAATAAATACATTGAAAATTAATACATAATTAAGTTCTATAATATAATAAAAAAATGACTTTATAAAAAGAACGCACCCAGTTATTTATAATATTTATTAAATTTACTATTATCACTATTTTTATTTCTGAAATTTATAATTCATCCAACTGTAATCCCATTTAATGATTCGTATGAAAAATTTGTAAACCCTTATTAACATGATAATTCGGAATAATTATTCCCACTTAACAACTTTAAATGTTCCATAACTCTAATATTACAATTTCTATACGTTTTTCCTACATAAAAATAATTACAATAATTTAAAATCAATTTATAAACCCCCGATTTTCTTTAATATCATACTTCCTCGTTGTTTTTTAATATAATATATACTGTCTAAATTTATTATTAGTGGTGAAAAAAAATTCTTAATATTAAATGTATTAATGTTTAAACAAGTCAGAAATCGTAAGAAAAATAAAATGTAAGAAGGAATTTCTTCTCAAACAAAACTTCCAGAATAAATGAGAGAATTGTAAACTATAGTCTATGAGAAGCTTAATTACATGTCAACGCAAAAGTATAACTGCCAGTTTCTTAACTGTCTTATAGTTTACCGAGAGAGGCAAAGTTGGATGCTGCAAAATACAGGATCTTCAATTCTTTTTTATTTGTGTCTCCAAGTTTCTCGTCTCAGTTTCCTCCTGCGGGAAGTTCTTAGGAGTTCTTCAACTAACAAGCGAATATAAAATTAAGTATTATTTATTTTTATTAACTATTTATTATGATGTTTGCAAAGTTTGTTTCCCTTTGCAAGTGGAGATTCACTGTTGCATTTATTAGACAGTTATTAAATGTAGTAGCTTAAGCCCGTCAAAAATGACGTACTTTTATTATACACTAGTTATGCCCGTAGCTTCGCCCGCGTTTAATTCAGTTTTCAGAAGAGTATCAGTGAAAAATAAATATAATCTAAACTACTACTCATCCAAACAATGTGGTCTAAAAAAGGCAATTTTTACCTACATAAAATTTTCCTGACAATAAGTAATATATTTTGATAAGAATTTCACATTACCTACTTAAACTAGCTCCGACAGACTAAAATTCATATTTTTTCAATTCGTGAATTAACCTTAAAATTTGGCCTATAACCACCCTGAAAGTCAATTCTAAATATTCGTGAGAGAATTTTTGAAATCGGATGAGTAGTTTCGGAGATTACCTCCTACATCCAAAATTATAAACTTACAAATTCACAAACTTTACCTCTGTATATATTAGTATGTAGTATATTTTGTTGTTTAGTTAGTAGGTGTAATTTAAGCACTAGTACGCAGAAATATAAAATTTAACGTTATAATTCTCCCTGTAACAATGTTCGTCACTAACGCAGTTAGACGGCGCTATCTACACTCTAACAAATGCACACTCCAATTTCGCGATAATTTTATCTGTTGTGAAAGATTAATTTTATTTGAAATTACGTGAAAACTTCAACAAATAAAGCAGGATTTCAGCAATAACGGATCAGAAAGCATTTGGATTAGCAGAAATGGAGAGTTCATTCATGTGCGATAAATAAATAAATAATTTATTTGCGTTTTAGAAAATTTTTAAATGATACAATAAATAAAATTCTAAGATATATTATAACAAAAAAATATTTAAACAGCTTCAATGAATATAATAAGCCTGTATAAAATAATCTGTATTACAAAAAAATGTTTCATACTTTTAAAAAACGTGTCACTGCACGACACCGTAACGGACGTAAAGATTGTAATCAATGTGTTACTTTTATGTGTGTTTCCTAGCTAAATGGTGTGTTTCCCGGCTAAATTGACACCACATTTTGCTCTTATTAAGCAATAAATTTTGAGCTACATAAAAATGTTAATCCAGACATGTTTATATGTTTTTTAGTGCTGTGAAGCGGGGTGAAGCCCCGTTATATTAGAATTTAATTGTTCGGGTAACAGAAGTACACTTATAACGCTTACTTTAACGCTTAATATAAATAACGCTTACTTTAACGCTTAATATAAATTGATGATTTTTATTAATTTATTAGTTAAGGATTTTCAACAGTGTACAATAATTAAAAATGGCGAGAAGCGATGGACAATGCGTTAAGCGATAACAGAGATCCACGGTAAAGACAAACACAATGATAACAATAATTAAACATGACATAATTTGTCAAAAATAAGTTTTTATTATACTCCCTTTCTCATTTGTATTGTTTCCAATTATATATTCTATCCACATATTCCTTTTACTTTAAGTTCATGTGGAAAATCTATTCCATGTATATTATTATCCTTAAAACTTATAGAATATTGAAAACGTAATAATTGGTACAGGGGGGCACGGCGTCGGCGAAACCGTCTGATCGGACCCATGGCTCGAGTCAGACTAGTTGAAACAGGTTTCGCGCCTTCTCCACGCTTCGGGCTCCTTTATCATTTGTACGGTTTCCAATTTGAAAAAACCGTTAAAATTTCGAAAAATCCAAAATTATACTATAGTTAATATTTTAAAACGAAAATTTGTTAGATCGCTTTAATCGTCACCGCGAGTCTGCCTGCAAAATTTCAGCTCGATTGGATCACGGGAAAAGGGTTAAAAAGCGGCAGACAAGCAAGCAGACGCTACGAGTTAATAGAAAGGGATTAATAATAAAATAAACTAGAATGAAATACAAAATACAAAATTAAAACAAATAAGAAAAATACAAAGTAAACCAAAATATTTCAGATAGAGCAAAGAGAGTGGGATTAGAGGGAAAATGGGTGAGGTGGCTGGGATTTTGATCGGGGGGGGGAAGGCAATAATGTGTGAGAGAAACAAAGGCGAGACCACAAAACCACTAAACCACTAAACCAACAAGCGACTCATGAATGAATCCAATACTTTATTATTGATATCCAATACCCAGGCATATCCAGAATGTGAGAGATGCGAAAATTACTGATGATTACTTATGTAGATAGTATCGCGATGCTGAATGCGAATGAAGAAATTTTATTGATTGATATAAATTGGCCTCCTGACAAAGCCGCGCAGACAAACCCGCGCAAAACAATACCGACGATAAAACCGCATCGAAATTGCAGCGCGAATCGAAATTTTACAATTAAGAAAATTATTGTTTAATTTGATTTATGGGTAGCCTATCAATCTAATGGTATTATATTATAATTACTTCAGTAAACTCGATGCGTCTGGACAATTTACATCGCCAGTACAAAAAAAATGTAGAACCTAATTTTTATTTTTATTGCGCGGCTTTGTAGGCGCGGCTTTGTCATCGCGGCTTTGTCGAGTCACATATGAAATGCACGTGGATTATATTAGAATGTGAAATCGAAAATCGTGGATATAATGGTCATGAGAAAGTGAAAGATCAGAATATTTTGAAAAATATCAGAAGCTTGGCAATGTTAAAGTCCGAAAAGTGCGAGTAACATGATCTAGGGAATTTTAAAAATATAAATTTATGAATGTAATCAGATGGCAAGAGAAGATTGTGGGTTTTGTAAGTCTGGGAAGAAAAAAAATTGAAAATTTAGTTAGATAGATTGATGAAAAATAGTTTAGAAAATTTTTGTATCGGGATTTGAACAATTACTATTGTTGACAATATTTTTATTTGTTGGTGTATGTGTTTTGAGAACACATTTGCTGGATTTTGTCGACAGAGGGATACTTATTAATTATTATACTCATTCTGCATATAAATTTTGGGTTATGGACATATGTATATACATATATAGGTAAGTACCAACGCTGTATACTTTATAAGTACACAGATTTGTAAAAATATATCTTGTTAAAAACTAACCTATAAAAAACATGTTTTTTTTATACTCCCATTCTCATTTACGAGTTGAAATGGGTTTGGCGCTTACCCCACGCGTTGGCCTAGAGTCGGGCGACAATACGGGGAGTAATAAAAAATTTCGAAAAATACAAATTTATACTATAATTATTTTTTTAAACAAAAATTTGTTGGATCATTTCTATCATCGCCACGAGTCTGCTTGCAAAGTTTCAGCACGATTGGATTACGGGAAAAGGGTTAAAAATCGATTCAAAGTTTTGTCGACAGACAAGCAAGCAGGCGCTACGAGTTGAAAGAAAGGGAGTAAAAATAAATTATATTGTAAATAATGTTTAATTATTATGAAATACAAATTTATTGTAATTGCAAAAATTGGTTACTTAAAGTTATAAAAATGTTCTAATCAAAGTTATAAAAAATAAACACTTCCAGTATGTGCCATTTTGCTCGAACGTGCCAACTGTTTAGGCGCCGCGCGGAGAAGTTAATAAAGTAGCGAAAGTGAGCAAACAGGACATGTCCTATCTTAATTTCGCCCAACGGGTTAACTGGGACATAACGCACTCCTAATACGTTACAGGGCCAAATAAACCGTTACACCCGGGACGGGATCCGTTACTGCCATTGGCGAATTTACATTGTTGCCAAACGTTTCGGTAAATGTTTTACTGCTGGGAGCGTCAAATAAACCCTTTGGGACCGGTTTTTCAACTGTGATTCAAAAAAATAATTTGTTATTTTTTGAGTATGTCCAAATATTCTGAATGAAAATACTGGTAAAAGAGTAACCCATAAAGACCAAGTTTTTATTATACTCCCTTTCTTTGTAAAATATAACAACAATTAAATTAAAACATATAACATAACACTAAACTTACAGTAATTTAATATATTTCTAAAATGTCAGATGTTTTGAGCTTTGATAAGAGACTTCATGCTTTGAAGATTAAATTCTAAAAACATTTGTCAGTCAATTTAGATTTTCGACATTCGTAGTGAAGGACCTACATATTATGTATACCGACGGAGTATTTCAAATTTAGAAAATATTCCGCGACGTTATCGGGCCGCCGTTGCTAATAATCAAACTTTTGTAATGGTTCCAATTTGAAAAAAACATTAAATGTTCTAAAAATCCGAAATTATACTATAATTATTATTTTTTTTAACGAAAATTTGACAGATCTTCTTGATCATCGCCACGAGTCTGCTTGCAAAATTTCAGCTCGAATGAATCACGGGAACAGGGTCAAAAATCGATCCAAAGTTTTTTCGACGGCAAGCCGGCAAGCAAGCAAGCAGACGCCACGAGTTAATATAAAGGGGGTAAAAAAGGAGTTTAATAAAAATTTAAATAATATTTCTGGCGTATCCTAGTGGAGTGATAGCAATTCGGATGAATTCCATTAGACAGATAAAGTATATTGCTAAAAAACTCCAAATCAAATATAGATGTCTCATTAGCGACATCTGTGGTCATTCAAGGGGAATGAAAAAGCTTTGGGGCCAGCCACGTTGATGATCCTTGCCACTCACATGTGAAACGTGGCGTATAACTTAAATATATACAACTTCCAAAAATTAGTAGACATGGTATTCTATTATGGGTGGAAATGGCGAACGTTTCATATGTGTAAAGTGATCACTTAAGCCAACCGTAAGATAGGGCGTAAGTCCTATGTACACCCAAAAGACTTTTATACCTACTATTCCTTAAAAATACAGTTTCGTCTCTGTGAGACGTCCATAATATACATTGATTGATTATTGATATTTTTAATTATTTTTTAATTGAACCATAAATTATTTGTTTTACCTTAAATAACACATCCATAATAAAACTCAAATTACCCATACTTAATACAATTTTAACGCTATTTTATATGTAGGTATATTCTGAGAACACAGTTGTTGGATTTTGTCCACAAAGGGATAATAATTAATGAAAATAAATAAAATAAGTCTCACAGAGACAAAACTATTTATACGAGAAAAATGTATGGAAGTCTTTCTATAGGATGGCACAGGGCTTACGACCTGTATGAGCTGTCTTAAGTGATCATTTTACACAAATTCCACCAATGAGTGGCCACCTCATCTATGTGTAGAATTTATGGAAATTCTATTATGCGGTGGTCAATTATGGGTGGAATTGGTGAACGTTACAATATGTAAAGTGATCGCTTAAGCCAATTTATTTGTTTCTTAATCACATATAGTACACAATTTGGGTTGTATTATGCCTGTTTCACTAAAAGAATCTGTGTTGAGGTAGGCATACTTAACAAAATAGTTGTACATTAAGATATTAATTTATATGTGTCTAGTAACAAGTTAATTGTATTATATTATATACAATAAAAATATAGTAATTAAGTACAGTAATTAAATTAACAAATTAAAAGCATTTAAATGTTTTGACAAAAAAGAGAAAAAAAGGACAGAAAAGATGAGGTTATTATTACAAGTTATTTCTTATAAGTGTTGTTAGTTTTATATACAAAATAAAAATAAAGTAATTAAACGCAGTAATTAAATTAGCAAATTAAAGTCATTTATATGTTTTGAAAAAAAAAAAGAAAACAGGACAAAAAAGAAGAGGTTATTATTACAAGTAATTTCTTCTTAATATTGTTAGTTGTTTATACAAAATAAAAATGAAGTAATTAAATAAGCAAATTAAAAGCATTTATATGTTTTGACAAAAAAGAAAAAAAATGTTTGAGTGAGAGCACCAATTTTGTGTCTTCCATAATCTTAATCCATGATTTTATTAAGTATAAAATTTTATTTTTGAATTTTCCATCGGATTAGATTCAAGATTTTTTCATATAAACCGTCATAAGCTCTTTAAACGCCCAAGACTTCCACACTTATGTACATTCCCATATAAATATCTTCATCGTGAGACATCTATAAAATATCTTGATTTCAATATCTCATTCACTAACTTGCTCATAATGTTTATATTTCCACTCTACAGAAGCTGTGTTTGATTTATTGCCTGATTTTTAAATGAATTTTACAACGCTTCGTTTGTAAATAGATACTATAAATTTAAATGTCGCGCACATTTTAAATGTCAAGCTTTACGGTGTCAAATGACGACAAAGCCTGTATTTATTTAACTCCGGGTGAGAAACTCGGCTTAGGGAATGTGGGGGGGCATAATGATTTAATCTCTGTACAATTTATGGTCCGGATGTAAACATGATTTGTTGCCGCGGCCGCTTCTGGAAATATGCTTATTCTCAATAAAATGTAAAACTGTAACACGCAGCGAATGCTCTATGCGACCCGTGCGGTAGTTTCATCATAAAGCCATGTATTCACTAGGGGACAAATCGCGAAACATTCCGCTCGACATGTCGCATCAACATCTACGCTCATGTTTCGGGGACAATGACGCGGTCATTTGACGTGTACACACCGGGACTCACATATCTTGTCGCGGAAATGTCATCCGATGAGGTTATGGACGTATCTGTTTATGTTAATTAGTTTATCGAAAAGTAAGAGGAGAAAAAAGAGGAGAATGCGAAATTATTTACTGCAAAGAGAAAGAAGGACGGACATTCTATGCGATCTTCGATCGATACAGCTCGACGAGTTCGAGAACGATTTCGTTTCCCCGCATTGTCATCTTGACAGATACAGCGCATGCGTATTCACTTGTAAACATACCACGTGGTACTGACGCTCCGCGGAATGTTGCAGTGAGTACGCTCGGGTACCGTGCGCATGGCAACGTTGCCACGGCACGTAGAAATGCCGCGCTATGTTGTGCGCGAGGTCGCGGAACAGTGCACGACGTTGCAACGTCACGTAGACTCTATGCCGCGCGTGCTGTTGAGGGACAATTTGTCCCCTAGTGAATACATGGCTTAAAGGACCCTGGACTTGATGATGAATTAAGAAATTACTTTCGAAGCGGCAACAAAAAGTAATCATTTCCAATCTTACGCATCCTTGTAAACAATATTCAAGCCTCTCTAATAGTCATATATTATCTTATTTATTTATTTCTATTTAATTTTAAGTATAAAATTTTGTATGGATTATGCCTGTGTCACTAGAAATATCCGTGTTGAGACAGGCATAGTTTACAATATTGTGTGAGTTCAAAACATAGTAAATAAATAAATAATAAAGTGTTTAAAGTTACATAATAGAAAATATATCATATATATGAGATTATATTGTATTAGTGTGTTTATGTAAATGTGCCTATTTTATCTCGGATTCACTCTTTTATTTTGTATTTTATGTTAAGGTTATAAATTGTGGTTAGCCCGGATTGTTTTAATTCGTCAAGCATGCAATTAAGTAATTTGGGTCCAAAATAACTATAGCTCCTTTGTCCATACGTGGTATGTAACCTTGGGATTTGTAGATTGAGTTTGTTTGACCGTGTGGTAATTATTGTTTGAGTTGGTTTAAACTGTGTATTTTTGTGTTTGTATGTGTATTTAAGAGTAGTATTCGCATAAATTTGTTTTATATCGAATACGTCGAATTTGTTGAATATTTTATCTGTTCTTGTTAAAATACATCTAACAAAGATTTTGTCACCTATTCGCCGCTATCGGGTTTGAATAAAATACTTCAATAAATGATACTCTTTATTTGGAAATAAAGGACTTTCAATGATAATGGTGTTTAAAAGTCATCAAAGTAACCATAGTTTTATTTTATTTTTATTTATTCATTTGTTTTAGGATACTCTGAGAATCCGCCATGGTTAAGTACATGCTTGCAAAACAATTGGTAATTATTCAAAAATATATGAGAATAAGTGTTAGTTTGTGAATACTCAACGTGAACTTCTTCAAACTTATTATCAACATAACCAATTCAATTTCAATTTAAATATTATAAATGACGAATTTTACATCTAATATATAAAACTTTTTAATTAACATATTTATATTCATATCAAAGGTATAGGAAAATCCTGCTTCGGAAAACTCTCTCAGAGATATGTGACAGATCCAGTCCAGAGTAATATTGTTCAGCATAGCGGTAGCTCTTCCATTAGGCATAACCATTGGCAGGCTAGTCCTGTATATTGGAATTTGAAATAATCTATGCTGACGCTGTCTAAGGTTATTTATTATCAGAAACATACAAACCAATGCCTCGCATAATTTCACAATGATCGATCATTCCGCGCAACAATCGATAAACATATAAAGAATAATCCATCTACTGTATGCAGTACAAAAAAGACATATAGAATATTGCTTCTGTAAGAGTTAGTGTTACAAAAGATTCAAATTTATTGATTCTTCATCGTTAACGAGAATCGGGCGTATTTTTAGAAAAAAAAATGTTGTTTTTCATTTTGAAATCAAACTGTTGTTATTAAAAACCACTTTTAAAAATCAGAATTTTGTAGAATGTTCGCGACAGAGAAATATCACCCGTATTATGTCGCTAGCTGATTGCAGAATTTTACTTGGAATTTTCTAAATCGCACTCGAAAATTCACTTGCACAATTTTTCGCTTCGATCGCATACGGTTAACTTTGACTCTTCGAACTGCATCACTGTTCCATAGCGTGATATTTATAGCTACACAACCCGCCTTTCCCCGTGCACCCCCTCTAGCTTGGGAGTTATTTAGAACCGTATATGTTCTTCAATATTATTCGAGGAGCCTTGTATTTTTATTGCGATAATTGTTAATAATAACATTTTTATCGCAATAATCGACAACATTAATTGATAACAACTTAACTTACACACTGGGGTACATTATAAGACACTAAAAACATTATTTTTTGGGTTTCAAGTTTTTATTTTTTTTCGAATAGTTTTCTGACCTAAGGCCGAGTTGAAATGTATGCCGAATGTACCGGATAGGGAACTAGTTGAAGGGATTCGGAGTTGTCCTAAGTTGTCACGCGACCAGGGTAATAAATTAGTATTAACACAGGGTAATTAAGCATGATAATCAAAACTGAGTCAGAATTAGTTGGCTCCATATTTCCCCAGACAGTTATACAGGCAGTATAATTATCTGAATACATAATGCGGAGGATGTACCGACTGTTGAAATTAATGAATCTGAATTATTTAAAGGGTGAAAAGTTCTTGCTTGCATTGTAAGGTGTTGTAGATATGTGAATGTAATAATGGTGTATATATATATATATATTTTTTTTTTATAGTTTTAATTTATTTTTTAAAAATATTTATTACATTAAACATATGCCAAACTGCACAGCAGTTTTACGGCATGGTTGCCTTCAATATTTGACAATAATTTTTATTTTATAATGAATATAGTAGGTTATTATCGAGTGTTGCATACTTTTTTACAAGTGATACATGATATGTAATTATAAATTAATGTAAGATTAGGTTCATAGCTTTAATATATATTCTTTTAGCTTGTACTTTTTTGAAGCCAATGGAGTTTTTTTGTCTTGCATCATCTCAAAGAATTTTTTATCTAATTTATTAAAGATTCTTGGCACAATATATTCTCTTTTCCTTTCGCCATACACGTTGTTAGTGATTGGTATTCTCATTGTTCGTCCTGTCGATCTGGTTGCATAGTTATGGTGCGTGTCAGTGTGTATATTAATATTATTTATCATTTCTTCTAGTATTATATTATATTTTACTTTTTGGTCAATTGGTAATATTTTGCATACTTTGAATAATTTATTATAATCATCCTTGTACATACATTTGGTATCTTTCATCTTTCAAGGCTTCTTCAAAATTGCATCCACAGGACATTATGTACATAAAAATGTTGAAATTAGAGGAATTTCAATGTAAGAGAATGAAAATATTGTAATGACGTAGTGAATCGTTGAAAGACCGGAAATTAGTTATCGATTTATTAATTTAATTAACTCACTGGACACAGTCAATTGGAGATCTATTATTTTTTAATTTCGGACTGTGGAAAGCTACATAAAGAAATCGAGGCACGAGCAAGACACGCGCGGCCGGTAGTTCATTGCACCATCAGCAATTCGGACGATTTCTTCACACACACACACACACACCGCCGTACTCCAAGAGACTTCTTTGTTCGTAAATTATATAAAAGGAGGCACACGCCCTAGGCGGGCATGGCAGTCTGTCACCTGCCTCCGGCGGCGGCCGGAGGTTACGGTCCTTAGAGTATCTATCATTGTCTTTATAATCATACTCATGTATATTTTGTACTTGTTTTATCGAGATAATAAATCATCAAATATTCTACGCCTTTGAAGCTTTTTCGTCGCATGACGGTGGTGACCCGAAAAAGCAATTGCTCCAAACCATCTCCAAACCCCCAAATCACTAATAACTCATCTATGGAATACTGTGGTCGCACTTATTCTCAAAACGCCTGTTAGGTATTCTCTTGATTATTGTTGCTGGTATTTGACTAGCCCCGTTAATTTGCCGCATTCGATTTATCTATGGAATCTCTATAATATCACAACTATCTTTAGCGCTTGTCATAATTTTTATACATAAACACTAGTTCGCGATACAACGAAAATGTTCGACCAATTTCTTCATATTTCTAGTGATTATGGTTTCTTTAAGAGTGGTTCAGTTGATTTTAGATTCTGTGGATAAATTGTGGTTTCAAAATGTTGCACGAGCTACCAGAAAATGTGAAGAAAGAAACTAGTCTCACCAATTTTCATAGGTTAAGTGCATAATCTGTGAAATTTCTATTTGATATATAATTGCGATAGGTTATCTTATATTACTGTATGTTTTAAAAAAGTTTATGTACTAAATGTAAAAAGTTTTTTTTTATAATTATATAAAAAAACTTGCTGCACCCAAAGATGATGGAACATTGGTTCGCGTCTTTGTTAAGTCCTAGTATATATTTGAAGCATCTTCTTGGCGCTCCACGGAGTCGGCGGCCGTAGCGAAATGCGTGAAACGGCCGGTTCGGGGTTCAAGTTCCATCTCCAGCCATTTTTTTAGCCGTAAATTCTAAAAAAATGGCTAACGTTACACGAAGTTACGGGGACAGACAACGGAATTATGATGTTTGATATACGAACAAAAAAAAAGTCACAATGCTCGGTCGTGACATGTACTGTACACCGCGAGCTGCCAAAGACGTGTTGAGGCAAAAATTACTTTTGTATAACATGAAATTAAAACGTTCATGTGTCGTCCTCCATCTTCCCGAAGAACTGCGAAAGCAACTGGATGCAGAGTTGACACAGGCCTCTAACCACCAATGGGTTGACATTGTTTAAAGATGTATTCTTGATATGTCCCGAATATTACACGAATATTATTTTTGATTAAACAACTTGAATAATCCAATTTCAAGACAGGAACGAATTTCAACCATAAATAATGAATATAATTTTGGACCTAAGAGAATTTTTAAATGGAAAAGTTCGAAATAAAAATGGTTTGATGTGATTCTTAGAGAAAAAAACTTTAATGATAATTAATGAAAATACACAATTGTACTCTTTACAATGTTGAATTTTTTGTTTCATTAGGTTATTAGGTTAATAAAAGTAATGTCCCTTTTTTTTAAATTAAAAAAAGTAAAACACATTAGTTATATATAAAGTTTTCTGCTCTACTAGATAATGTACTTGCTGTTACCGTACACTTTTTATTTAACTTGAATAGAGACCTTCAAAATGGAATGTCAAGTAGACAAAAGTGAGCAATTTCGTTACATTTTTCTGAATGACAAATTGACAGGACCTAATGGTATTTATTGTAGAGGCATCGAAGAACTTGTAGAGGCATCGAAGAACTTGTAGAACGCTGGCAAAAAGTTGTAAATAATAAAAAAGAATACTTCGACTTATTTGTTGTAATTTTTTGATTGTGTCCTATTATCTTCTTTAATTGGAAAAAAAGGATACGACTTATGTAACCATCCAATACAAAATAAACTACAAGAACTGTGATATATTTTTTAAATAGATATGTGAATACGCAATACGTGTCACGTCAATATTATTACTATTTTAAAATTAAGCTAAACGCCTGTGCTATGAAAATAGGGCTTACTTGCTGGTCTGGAGTGAGATTCGAACCTGCGACCTTTGGATCACGAGGCGAGAGTCCTAATCAAAATACCAACAAGCTACTCTTATAAGAAACATATTTAGGTACTCAGTTTTATGTGTTTATATAAAACTGAGTCTGTGTGTTCCTGTTAACTACATAATCCTATACCAATCTAAACATGTATGTTCCTGTTAACTACATAATCCTATACCAATCTAAAACGGCAATACGCCCCTTTTCATAAAAAATATAATAATGTCATACTTCCCAAATTTTGCGATTGCGCTCTAGGATCTTGAGTAATATTACCCTTTTTAGAATACCAACCATCCCCCCGACAAGACTTACCGCTTTTTAGGGTGAGTATAATATTTTTAGATAATAATGTACCAAGAAAAAGATATGAATGGATAATAGATAAGAAAATGATGTTTTTGTTTATGACAATTTTTTTTTTAATGTAAAACCAATATTTATCGAATTAAAAAAAAATATAATAAATTTAAATAATTATTTATTAACTAACGTGAAGTTATTTTTTATTTATTTGGGAATAGATATATGGAAGTAGGTATGAACATACTAAAAATATCGATGGCCATATCTGTAGGTGCTGGATTATGGAAATGAAAAATTTGATCGCAGTTGGCGGTACAAAAATACAACTTGTTGTATATTTACAACAAGGTGTGCAAGTTAAACATATAAACAACTTCAAAAAAATGAATGTGGTAGTCAATCGTGGGTGGAATTGGTGAAGGTTACATAGTGTAGAGTGATCATTTAAGCCAGCCGTATGTTAGGTCGTAAGCCCCATGGACACCCAAGAAAGACTTCCATACCTACTTTCCCATTTAAAAAAAAAACTTTGTTTTTATGAGGCATCCATAATATATACATTTATTAAAAATAATATTGTTACTTTTCTATTATTTAAGAAGCTATCATGTTTTTGTTGGTACCCTCTGTTCAATCAAGTACCCTTGTGGCTTGCTTGAGAAGATCTAGGCTTAGTGTTACCTCGTGTTAACAATTATCTTTGGATTAACCCCTACATGTAAGCCGGATAGGTCCTCGCGATGGATATCACTAATTCCACTAGTCCATCACGCATGCAGTAAAATCTGTGAATACCAACATAATACGCAGGAAATTATAAAAAAAGCATTTAAGGACAATTCTGTACCAACCCGAGTACAGTGAAAGCTGTTAACTAATTATTGCCTTAATGAATTTT
Organism: Agrypnia vestita; assembly: GCA_016648135.1. NCBI lineage: Eukaryota > Metazoa > Arthropoda > Insecta > Trichoptera > Phryganeidae > Agrypnia > Agrypnia vestita. Next base: position 128,845 of record JADDOH010005183.1, on the reverse strand, counting down.
TGGGTTAAGTGGGTAATACGCGCTTTTCATAAAAAAATTGCAATAATCTTTTACGCTGAGGAAAGCTGCGTGTCACATAAAAGATATCATTGTGGGAGACATTTAACGATTTTTTTCTGAATTTTTTCCTACCAAGCAATTATATCTCCCTGTTGGATGACCAAATAAAATAGAAAATACGTTGGAAACCACGTGTTCAACACTTGCGCTGTGATCTTATACATCTAATAACATGTTAATTTAACAAGTTCTATTTAAAAAAAGCCTTTTTTTTTTTTTTTTAAATTGAGATGCGAACACGGAATACGTGTCACATCAATATTCTTACTATTTTCAAACTAAGCTAAACGCTTTTGCTATGAAAATAGGACTAACTTGCTAGTCTGGGGTGAGGTTCGAACCCGCGACCTTTGGATCACGAGGCGAGTGTCCTAACCACAAGACCAACAAGCTACTTTACTTATATTTCATAAAAATATCTTCTTCAACTTGTTATTTTCCTAATTGTCATGTAATGTTCTTAAATTGTACATTAAATTCATACTACGAATATATTTCAACATGAACACCTTAACAAAGAAAAAATGTAAAAAAAATAAAACTAGTCCTTTAATCCATATCAATTTATTGGTTGTTAACATAAGTTATAGGTATATTGACACGGGAGTACAATAGTAATTGCGCGTTATCGAAATTTCTTGAAAGGTCCACACGGTCGAATCTGGAATCAACTGGGCTATTCTCGTAATCATAATCATAAGAAATACGGAAATAGATGAAAAAATAGAAATCACTGGAAATGTGGAGAAACTAGTCGAACAGCCTCGAACATTCGAAACCAACATTTTTTTTTATAAAAGCGAGCAAACGCGCGCGGGAGATAAGTTATTTCTGACAGTTCGGCGACTCCACAGAAGCTAGCGCGAACGCTAATACACAGATAATATGATGGTTCAGGGTGACCAAGCGACAAAAAATTTAACCGGTGATTTCAGTATGGATTATTACTAGGGATAAAGTATGTAATGACTCGTGAAAAGTGTTCCACAGTAATCAAAGAGATGCCGCCAACTAGTGAATCAAAATAAGTAGATATGTGTAGAACATTTTTCAAGCGATTATTATGTAATTTAGTGTGAATTTATTATTTGCAACTTCGTGATAACGTTCTGCAAGTTTTTCGATGCCTTTGTGATAGAAACCATTTATTCTCTTGATTGAAGGCGAATAGAAGGAGATGCGCTCTCTTTTGACTACTTGAAATTCCATTTTGAAAGCGAAAATAATAAATGCAGTGTTAAAGTAAAAACGAAACTTGTAGAGCAGAAAAATTACACTCGAATGGCGGAATAAAGGAATGGTAAAGTAAAGAAAAACCTTTGCCTATTGCTCGGTCGACCTCCTTTCCCCTCCCGCTTTCTTCGCCGTACATCCAAATGGTCGAAAACTACCTGTCAAGTTGAGAGTATCGTTAGTTGTCGTGTCAAGAGAGTGTTGAAATATCGTCGAGTGGAGTACCATTGTGTCGCTAAACTTATCGAATCCGGATCGAAGTAACAATACGCCAATGTCATGCCTTGGCAGGAAAAAGGAACATTCTCGTGGCCGTAAGTTCGTCTATCACTGTGTCCTTTCCTTCTTACATCAAATTACAGTCCACATTCGTTCCTTATTCACCCCCTTTCATCCCCGTCCTGACATCCTCTCCTATCTCGTATTTTTATCTCCCTTGTGTGTTCCGGCGACTCGCGTCATGCACATCTATTTATTTTCTTCTGGCGTGCATTTTAAAACTGTATTTAATACAATTCATTCCATACTCTACATTCCACAAAATAAAATATGGAATGGAAAACAGTATTCGTTGTGTATTTTCCGTTACACGAACCACCCACCACATTCATCCAAATACGTTTCCTATTTATAAACAAACCAGTTTACTTTCATGTTTTGTATTTCAGAAGTTGCAAAAAAGACCGACGTTGCGGTGGAAATATAAATAGAATTACTTGCACAAAAACGCACCGCTGCAGTTGGCGACTCCCGCGGCGCTGTTTCGCTTCATATCTCGTCAGGGCGAGTGGAGATTCGGTATGCAGCCGCTGTGCGGGGTTTACTACCCCGGGCAGACGTGACCAACCCCCGGCACCTGGACGGGGGAAGCCGGAAGCCTCAGGTTAAACAACGCGACGGCGGACGAGAGGATTCAGATAATGCATGCACGTTTGTTCAGTACCATTTATTGCGTGCCTTGTTTGGATTTCGCTATTATATATCATGGTTATCTGCGTAATATTGGCGCATTACAAATGCCCCGAAAATGTAACACATTGTAACTTATCCGCGGAACACATTGATAGCTTAAGGTAATCCTTCTATCCTTTTTGTATTTCTTATACACTCATGTATTATTATTTACATTACTTATGTATGATATTCTTCTCACGGATAAGAAAATTTCCTGTCATATAATATGTATTTTCATCTTATAATATAATACAGGGTGTAACAGAGCTGATCCTCGATACTTTGCATGTAAATTTCTGCTTTAATCATGAGTTAAAAACGTTTCAGCAACCATTACCTAATATTAAAATGTTATGGATATATGCGACATCAAAGTTTTCATTTTTTTTTTTTAATATTTCTAATTGTTGGAATATAATTACAGTTACTTATATTGAATAAAAAAAATTCATTCCCTTAATAAAGTCCAATAAAATGACAAAAACCTTCCAATTTTTATTGAAATTTATGCAGGAATTTTATTATTTTATTTATCTTTTATTGAAACTAATGAATTTTTCGTAATCAATATAGGTTACTGTAATGATTGTTTAAAGTTTTGTAAAAAAGAAGTCAAAAAGAATGAAAAAAAAAACTGCAAACTTTGATATTGCTCCGTAAGTATTGATGGTCATGGTTGCTTGAACATTTTCGACTCATAATCCATCTGTAAAGTATTGTAGAAAAGCTTTTGCTGTACTTTGTTTTTTTTTTTATTTTGCTTCGTGTTTCTTTTCTTTGCAGTGCACTAAATTCTGAATGCATCATTGTACCTTTATTCCATTGAACCTATAATAATAAATCATACGTCTTCCATCATCATGCACCTAGAGTGAAGAAATTTTGTATGGTTGCCTCGCCACGTCGCTAACACTCACTTGAGCGTCAGCGTCGCTACGAGGATGACCGCATTAGCATTAAAACAAAGCCAAATTGGGTGGAAAAAGTGCAGGGGCGGTATTGCTCAAGTGGTGGGTTCTCTTCACTGTTACGTGTCCGCGGTTATGGGGTTCGAATAAAACTTCTCATTAAAGGGTTACACTACCCAGGGAGCCAGAAATTTAGGTAGAAATTGATAAATTATAAAAATTATAAATTCCTATCATTAACACCGTTCATAAATTCACATTTCGAATATTTTGTTCGTCCTTGTATGTTTCAGTGAGTGTCCACGATTCCTTCTCATACAGCAGTACATTAAATCATGCTTAAATTTAGGTCATGGCTGCATAATACTGCCTTCATGCGGAAGAATGCAGCTCGGACTTGCTCTTTAAGGCATTTAATTTCCATAAAACGGTAGCAGTTTTGGTTCAACCCTTAACCGTGTTCTGTTTTCAGAAATTAAATTCAAAATATTTTTTCTTTGTTTACAGATTGTCGTCTGTTCAACGTAGGTCAAGTACATGTTTTAGCACATAGTGAATGTCATTGTGCGTACTCAACAAAATCGCGTACGATAAGAAAATATATTTGTGTTATGTTTGCCAGGTTATATATTCTCCCGAAATGGCTCCGTGGGATTTTTGGCCATTTCCCAAGTTAAAAATGCCGCTGAAAGTGACACAATTTGAATCAAGAGAAGACATTATGCGGAACGCGACGACCCAGCTGAACACCGTTCCAAAAATGCTCTTCTAGAAGTATTTCCAAAATGGTGAGATCGCTGGGAGAAGTTATCATTACCAAGGGGACTACTTTGTGAGTTAGTAAAGTGTGTATGAATAAATGTGTTTCTTATTAATTTTCATTCATTAAGAACTTTATATAAACCGCTTAGAGTAACTTTACGTCTACCGTTTTCGATACCACTGTATCTTTGTCTGTACGTGCTATCTATATTCCATTACTTATTTTAATAAACACATTTTTGAACGGGGGCGTGCCTACAGTTATGGTGGGGGTAATTTATTAGTTGACACCGAAATAGGGAATATATCAAATAATGGGTTATTAATTAAATTCAATTGGTTATTAATTATATTAGCATTAGTGTTCTAAAATTTCTTGATTCCTAAGTTATCCAATCTAAAGCTTCTATTATTTTCATGGAGGTTATCAATACCGTTTTCTTATTTAAACGTGCGGCTTGTTTCCAAAAGATGATTTTAGAATTCTGAGAAGTTATTATTATTGAGACATCTTAAATGTTCCTCTTCTATTTCCTGGCCAAAAGATCGTTATTTTGAGTTCTGGCCTATCCCCTTCATTCTTGGCATATTGAACCGACACGAGTAGTTATGTAAAAATCTCGATACGAATGATTAAAGGTTGATTTGCATTCCAGATAATTTATTGAAGCAAATTGCATTTATGTATAGGCCGCCGTAATCGTCTTATAGATTTTTATTTAAATTGAATTATTTTAAATATCGAAGAATATATATTTTATTTATTAATCAACGCCCTAGTGGGCTTTTACAGAACAGGAAAGTTACAAGGAATTTTACATACATAACATAAAACACGTTTTAAAGAAAATATTTAAATAATTAATAGTAAGAATAAAACATATTTAAGAGAAATGAACAATATAATATGTAAACAATGATTAGTACACAAGCAAACAGTAATAGTTAGAAACCCTTAACAAATTTATAACAAAGCAAAATAAAGATAATTAAACCAAAATGTCAGAAAATAAATAAGATAAGAAAATTATGAATATAGAATTGAAACATATTTAAAAACGAAGCGAATAAAAAATTTCATCCATTTAACTGTAATTAGTTCTACTGGCATATTCTAAATAATTATTTAATTCGGGTATGCTCCTACAACGAAAAATGTCTACGAATTTCGAGTATTTGTTTCCGAGGCGCTGCATGCGTGTTAACGGTGAATTAAATGCATAGTTATTCCTGTGGGTCCCTACCAAGAACACTTCGTGATAATGTAACTGTTTCGAAATTTACAAATATTTCTATTTTTATAGAGTCGAGGCAATTTAACCTTTATGTTGTGCTGATTTATATGTACCGTGACGCGTTTCTTAACAACCCCGATACATTTCACCTTCGGCGTTCGGTTCATACATCATTCCGAGCAATCTATCAGCGTGCTGTCGTTAGCTACACATGTCAAAACTCGCTCAACACTTCCCCACTGGCGCTGGTGGCCGTGCTAAAGTTACTTAACCGTCAGCTGTAGCTGTATTCGTATAATTTGCGAATTGATTAAGCAAACTAATCTAGTCGTAAAAATTACGACTATTTTTCTATAACAAGTTATATTATTGGAAAGGCGAAGGTAATTGCGTATTTTTGCAAGGTATTTCGTAGGAATCTTATTTTTAGGTATTAGATTATTGTCAGTTTTCGGTATTTGGTTATGGCCAGTTTTGGATTCATTTGCTATTGCAATCGACTTATTATCCATCAATTTTACCAGAACAGTGAGTCGTAAACTGGAAAATCTACATCATCACAAAACGATTACAGTCGCTAGTTTATCGCTGCTGTTGTTGTAGTCGTTCAACTACTAGCGATGGAATTAATAAAAAGAATGAAAACAGTCATAAAAGTAACGATTATTTATAATTCAATGTAAGGATATCGTTGGAGTGGTGGAAGAGTAATTATAAAACTTTACAAGATTTCATTGTATGGTGCAGGAATTTCATAATATTGTGATATAAAGAGATCCAAGAACATAATCGAGAACTTGCAAATCCTTTGAACTTTTAAGAATAAATTGGAAACAACTAGAAATCAGTAGAACGCACGGAAATACACCAGAAGTTTCGAGAAGAGAGAAAACATTTCTTATTTATGGCGTAGCGGCAGTGCGCACAGTTAGTCGATTTCAGCTAGAGAAAACCACAGGTAAATGAGGTAAATGAAACGAGTTAATAAAAAAGCGTGCAAAGGCAACGTGATATTCTAGGCGACGAAAATAAAGTGTTCCAAAAATAAAGTCCAAGTGCGAATCACAGAATAATATTCCAGCTAAATTTTGTTTCTAGTGACTTTGTGTAATAAACTATAGTTTAAAATGATTTTTAGTGTTAAATTTCATCTCCCACTGCCGCAATATAAAGAAAAATGAACAATAAATCACAAGAAAATTCTTTGAAAAGTTGAAAATCGAGTTAAAAAAAAGTAACCCATAAAAACCAAGTTTTTATTATCGTGTATACTCCCTTTCTTTGTACAATATAACAACAATTAAAGACGAATTAAAACATATAACATAACACTAAACTTACAGTAATTTAATATATTTCTAAAATGTCAGATGTTTTGAGCTTTGATAAGACATTTCATGCCTTGAAGATTAAATTTTAAAAACATTTGTCAGTCAATTAAGATTTTCGAAATTCGTAGTGTAGTACCTATTATGTATACCGATGGAGTAATTCAAATTTAGAAAATATTCCGCGACGTTATCGGGCCGCCGTTGCTAGTAATCAAACTTTGGTAATGCTTCCAATTTGAAAAAACCATTAAAATTTCTAAAAATCCAAAAACTATACTACAATTATGAATTTTTTTTAACAAAAATTTGATAGATCTTCTTGATCGTCGCCAAAGTTTCAGCTCGATTGAATCACGGGAAAAGGGTCACAAATCGATCCAAAGTTTCTTCGACAGCAAGCCGGCAAGCCGGCAAGCAAGCAAGCAGACGCCACGAGTTAATATAAAGGGAGTAATAAATTTTCAATCAATCGATGATACAAGAATTATGTTATATTTAAACCTGACTAAAATGTTAATGTTATGTGGAGTATAAAAGAAAAGGTAGCAATATTCAAAAAAATTAAATGCAGTTATCGAGAATATATTTTATAATGTACACACTGAGTAAGAGATTTTAGAGGAAAGGGATAGACACATAAAATCTAGAATTCAGTACATTTTAAATGAGTAATCCTCGGTGACTGCATTCAGAACATTTTTTAAATTTTTTTGGATATTGATGCCTTTGTTTTCATACATCACGTATGATAGGAATATTATGGGATGCCTACTTAACGAGAATTTCGTAGAAATTCTACTTGAGTACAGCTTATTTCAAAGTACTGACCGCAAGCCGCTGAATAAAATTTGTAAGCTATAAAACATCAACAGTATAACGTCTGGTGTTGGACATTTTAATTTAATGCTATCCTTTAATGATTAACTGTATACTAGCGAAAGGAAAAACTTCATTTTGGAATGAAAGCTTCAACATGCATACGTTCGCAAATTTAAAGCCTTCAAAGTGTGCGCTTCATTTGTAGTAGGTACCGAAACTTCTTTCTTTGAACTACATGAAGTAAGCTACTTGCTGTACTACTGCGGGGGAAGGAGGGGAGGTGGGTAGTTGAAAGAGTCGTTTTGTCTACATCAAGTCCACCAAAAATTTTCATCATTGAAAGTCATCTAAAGTGTTCATTTGTTATTATGCTGAAAGTCTCACTTCGCGGCGATAAGTGTTGGAAGTTTGAAGTTCGATTAAAACCTTGTGAAGCATCCGGTCAAGCAGTCTTTCCTACTAGAAATTTTAAAACTAGGATAAGAGAACATGAATTGTGTTGAAAAAATAATAATTATTCGGAATTTCCTAACCACTTGTTGGAAACTGGCCACACTTTTAATAAAGATAGATCTAAATTTAAATTCACTAATATCAACAAATTTTTCAAATTGTCCGCCCTACAAACTTTAGAAATAAACAAAAAATGAAATTCTGATATTAACATCGTTAACAAAATAATAGCCCCGTGTAAGTCACCATTATTAACCATGTTCCCTCCCTCGCCCTTCCCGCTCCACAAATCACCCCCGCCCCCTAAAGACACCTAATACAGTACTTTTGCATTTTAGAATAGTTTAAATAACGCTCGTTAATGACACGGACGTGTCGAAACCGGTAGCGTAAATTCTTTAATAAGTAACATATTGTACATTGTAAGTTTAAACTCTTTAATAATGTCTGAAAGAAATTGTTACATTGTAAGTGCCCAAAAAATACACAAAATAACACTGTTAAGGCGTACCTCAACCTTTAAATCGTCTATGTATTGACTCTGAACTCGAACCTTAGTTCAGAGTGGACCCATCACTACTATGCACTTTTGGATTTGATGACATTTAAATTACACTTTTTTGAGCAGATTGTTGCATATTGCAGTGTGAGGTTAGTAATAGTTATTAATTAAGTAATTAATTAGCTAGATAGGTTAATGAATACATGAAATAATGAAATGTCTGACGTATATAACTGGGGTGACCCACTCAGTTCGTGAAAACAGGTCGGAATTGCACGCGGGACTCCGGACATTTAACGAAATGAACGAGCAACAAGAGAATTACTACGATACATTAACTGGAACGGACTTGCCCCTAAAAAAGTAATTAAATTTTACTCTCAGTAGTTGGTTGTTTTCGCGTACAGGGGAGTGAGGGATGTTTTGTAACTCGCAACAAACTGGGGTGTGGTGGTTTTTTTTCGCAACACTTCGTGCCCGTGGCACAACCAGGTATTTCGGAAGGGCTCGTCAGCGTAAAGGGTTGATGTTCGCCCCGACTTCAAATTAGTGTAATATTCTGCTTTGTTGCCACATTACGTTCAGATATTACGTTCTTTGATCTTAAAAGTTTTTAAACCGAGCATTTAGCCTACAAAGTAGTCTTGAGAAAGAAAAGCTGCGTGCAGATTCACAAAGGATTTATTCAAGTTCAACATTCGAAAATATTTCAACGCTCAGTGCAATCATGGCCGAAGAAAGCATAAGAAGGGCCTGCTACAAGCTGCTATCAAACATAAGGGATCATTATCGACTTCTTCAAAAAGAGCAAAATGATTTTGTGTTGACATTATTAATATAATTAATAAAAATACTGATTTAAATACCGCACAAGGTCCATACTGTTATATGTTATATAGAGCAATTCAAAATAATTAAATCACTTGGTGATTCAATCTACTATATAGGGATCCTATGTATCCTTTTTATAGGGATGCCTTCAAATACTGGATCTGATAGTTTTCTAGATGTCTCCGAAATACTGCGAATTCAGTGTTTTTCTTTTTTTAAATGATTTTTTTCTTTTCGCAATCGCATCTCGTTAGTAACATCACACTATCGTTACTAATATTTCTTAGTGTTCAAGTCGCTCTGGCATTGTTTCAGTTAGTATTCATATTTAGTCTGTATTCATTGGGGGATCGTGAATGAACAGTAAGCTCTTGACAGAGACAGATCTAGATGGAGCGATTATATCAGAAGTGGTCTCCGTTCAAATTTTTAAATGAAGTTTGCTGGTCTAGAACAGCACATCCATGAAGTCATGGAGGAGTTGTCATATTATATAAGGCAGATATATTATTTTTATTTAAAATGTTCTATTTTAATCAGGTTTTAATCAAGCTTTAATCAAGTTTACCTAAATCAAATTTAATCAAGTTTTAATCAATTTTTAATCAAATTTAATCAAGTTTTAATCAGGCAGTAAATTTTGGGCGAAGGCTTGAAATAAGACCATGTTTTCGCCTCGAGAGAAAAAGGCGGAATACATTAAAAGCCGTCTCGCTATAAATAGCCGATACAAATATTTGTCCCCGTTCCAAAGTTTGCGACCGGCAGTTGTAGAAATAAATTAAATCCTCATAAATATGCATCGTCCGGCTAAAATATCAATTTACCGAAGCTTTGCTTCGTGCCTCGAGCAACTCCGCGAGGCGGGGGTAAGTGGGAGATTTCAGCCAATTTGCATTTAAAATCGTCAATTCCGAACCACCCTCTATCGCTATTAGAAACTTCGGATAATGAAATCAAAATCATATTAATTATTCAGTTGACAAATTACAACGGGAGGGTGGGTCGGATGGGACCTGATTGTTTTATTAAAAAGTTGATTTGATTCAAATGCAAACAATCACGGGATAACTTGAACACAAGTACTTACATTCTTTTGAATAATCTGCATTCGTAATATGCATACAGATATCATACAGATTAACGAATACAAATTATTATATACGATACTTTGGTATCCATATACTATGTACATTTATAGTAGCGGCAGTGGTAGATTCAATGATCTAGTTCTTTATTTTGCACAATCGAAATCGTTGATGATTAAACATTCAGTACTTTAGGTTGTGTTATAAGTTATCACAACATACCACGGGCAATAATTTCAAACCAGTAAAAGAAAATCCGAGTGATGGCATGGACTTCTTTAAATAAATCATTAGCACTTACAGTTCCGTCTAATTGCATCAAGTATTTCACATTGAGGTTCTACCTAAATTATTTAAAGTGTTTCGTGACGTGATCAAATAGTCAAGAAGTGTTACAAGCATACGAGTAAGTTAAATAATATAGATAGAACAGATACGATTCCTTCATCACACATAAGAATCTTAATTCTTTTTGGTATATGGTAAATTGGTTTTTGGTATGGTATATGGTAAAACATATAATAATAATAATTTGATTGTAAATATTTGCTAGTTATCATTGTTCAAATAAATTATGTATTATTTATTAAATAAATCATAGCCGATTGTTTTCTGTAAATAGTTATTTTAATTCAATTTAACGAAAAATGCGTGTGATCACTCATTCTGTCACGCTAAGACTACCGTTTTAACACGCAAATGGCATTTTAAATGATAATATTTTTTAGATAGATTTTTTGTGCTATTAGAAAACAAATATTTTTTCAAATCACAATTCATAAATTTTATAATATGCTGTCCGCTCAACATTGACACTACATTACAATAATAATATAAATATGTATATCATAAAACCATAACATTTTGGTTACTAATATCTAACTCCCGTTTTCCCAGGATGATGACATCATAAAATTAACTAACCATTAAACCGTTTCCTCGCAGGGGTAGGCAGAAAGGATAGAATGCCATATTCTTCTATCTTCGTATACAACTTTTGCTTCGGCTATATATATTTTCTCATGAATGCTCTATGGTTGTTGGGGCTTTTAACAGGGCCATCCTCCAATATTTGTAGTATCTGATTGTGCCAGGTCTTTTGTGGACTTTTTCTACAACATCTTAAGACAAAATAGATGGAATCTAATTATTTTTTGTATGTATTTATAAGAAATGTCAAAAAACCTGTCGATTGCCAATATTTATAGCATTTTTGCAAAAATATTGGCTTTATTTTGATTTAAATTTCAGATATGTGTATGCACGTGTGTGTGCAAAACAATTTGATTTTTCCCAATGTCTTAAATGATATAATTTTTTTATTATTATTTTGTATTTAATCACGTCATAATTGACGTAGTGTGCAAAGTTAAATACTAGCATTCAATAATCGACATTTTTTAATGAAGTGATTTATATTGTATTTAAAATTTTAAAATATGTTTTAGAAACACGATGTTTCTTCAGATGCACCGTAAAGTGCAGAATATAGTAGGAAATAAAGAAGAGCGTAAAGTTTTGCAAGAGAACTGAAAATTGCCATGTTTTGCCACTTGTTCGGAAAAGTTCTCTTCCGGATCCGGTGTTAAGGGGGAGGTTTATAATTTTATAAAATATTGTTGTGGAAAATTAGTGGAGACGCTACAGCCGCGAGTGGATGATATTGTATTATGGAAACAGGATGACACTGATAAATTTAATAAATATTTTATTTATTTATTAAATATATCATACAGTTTTATTACATTTTTTCTATTTTTTGAAACCATAAAATATATAATTTTCTTTGCTATACTTCTCCAAAAAGAGAATAATTCTTTTGATTTCAGAAGGATTTACACTTTTATATGATTACATATTTTGTATAGATATGTTTATAAAATTATTTATTGATTTATTGTGTTTTTTGTGCTGTTCATTTAATTTAATTTTTGATAGTTTAATCTCAGTAACAATCTAAATTTCTGCAGGGAGACTATTAAAAATATTCATTCCTAAATATATTTAATTTTGGTGAAGTTGTTTGTGTTGCATTTCAGTATTTGGAAATTATTTTGAAATTCTAAGGATATGCGTGTTTTTGCATAAATATTTTCTTTAATTATTTGTATAATAGAGATTTTTCAATATTGATTAAGAGTATTTGTGTTAAGTTGATTTTTTTTAATTACTTTAATAATAGTTCTCTGCTTGAATTTTAATGGGTTCATTACGTTGTCGTATGATCCTCACCAACCAATAATGCCATTCTGGAATAGTGAATGGACAGTAACGAAATGCCAATTATTTAAAGTTATTTACACATAAAATGGTTTTTAATCTTGTGAATATTATATATTTAAACTTTATCATTATTTTTAACATTTAATAAAATAATAAATACAAAATGTATATGTGAATAATCTTAGGCTACTAATACAAATGGTCACCTAGATATAAGGTACTGGTAAGGCGACATACTAAACAAATGTATACCTCTCAAAATGATAATTTATTTAATATCTATAATATATTTCCTGAAGGCAAATCTGACTTTCCATATCAGTTCATAAATGCTGCTGCTTCTGTGAAACTATACATTGACGCTAGATGGCGTTGGTCACGCACGGGCGAGTGTGTCCGCGCCGGCGCGAAGAAAAAACATATTTTTTAAAACTTTGTAATAATTTCTCTGGTTTTTTGATTGCGAACGGACAAAACTAAAATCGATTTGTAAATTTTGGAATCGTATTGTTCTTCGGGATTTTCACCAGTTCATATTCTTTTTCGCGTGTTATTTGTGACATGGAAGAACCAAAAAGACTTCTTGTGATCTCTGCAAAACAAAGTCGGCGACGAAGATCCTAACCGGACAATTTTTTTGGAGAAGTTAAATAGTATAAAGGTCAGTGGTCATTTGTGGCTTGATTTGGTTTACTCCTGTATGTTCTTCAGAGAGAGAAAACGTAATTTGACATTTTTTTGCATTATCATATTATAAGGTATTATTATAGTAAGGTAGTATTAATATATTATTATAGTATTATTATAGTAAATTCACCCAGCAGACGGCTATTATACAGGTACTTTCTTCTTCTTTAGCGGCCACATGGAAGTCTATTACTACAATCACAGTATGGCACCATCATCACTTGAAATTTCATTGATTTTGATGTGTTTTTTTTTTCACTTTGAAGATCTTTGCTTCTAAAGAAAACTTATTTTACTAATAATTGACCTATCATTCACGAAATACAATGTTTTTTTACAAGTATGTAGATTACTTAATGCTTACGTACTTAAGAAGCTATATACGTTTACTTGGTTGAGGAAGAATTAAATTTGAGTATTTGAATAGTATAGAAAGGTTGCTGACAGTTCAAAGATGTCAGTGGGATAGCTTAACAACATAATTGGCAACTACAAATTAAAGAAAAACTGAAATTCTAGTTATTTATATCACTAACTGATTTTTCTCTTTTCTGTAAAGTTTATATATGCAAGTTTATAAATGCCTTTTTATTAGGATGAATTTAATTGATATTGAAAGTGACTGTGCCCCCGATCGGTAATTTTTAAAAATTTTCATTTCTATGAAGAAGAGACTAACGACCCCGAGACGTGTTGATTATTCAATAAAAAGTGGTTTTATACAGTGTCATGTTTAACTATTTTTTAATTTAATTAACTATGTACCCAAATTAACAATTACAGTGGCTTCAATTTATAAAATATATTATGTATAATACATTTTTTCTGATTTACTCCACTCTACTTCATAAACAAACAATAAAACTTTAATTTGGTCACTTTAAATGAACTGCTCTAATTTCAACACAAATAATGACTAGCCGCTATTGAGGCGCGGGCGTCCGAGTGTGAAACGTCAATCAACACGCGGTTCAGGTTACACACAAGGGTCGTTATTATTATTTCCCGTGATTTTAACGTGTTTAGGGCCTGTATTGCCTTAATTTTCTTTTAGCGTGGGTGGGTATATTACTTTTTTGTTCTTTCTCATAAATTAACACCAAATTTAAAAAAAATATATTTCGCTTCCATTTTATCTCTAATATGAAAATTATTTTTTAAGGCAGTTTCATGACACACGAAGCCTTTGAATAATCATATTTCATGCTAAAATTTCAAAAAAATTCACATGAAGAATTATCCGAGTAATTCAAAGGAAGCGAAATATTAATTTCGAGATAGATTCAAAGTAGGTAAAATAAATATAAAAATTTCTTTTCTAATTGTTCATAAAGCCATGTTTTGAGTTTTATCTTTTTCTTTTACATAATATTCCTATTTTTCGTTGTTAATTAGTGCGTGCTTTAATAAGAATTTTCATTATCACTCCCAGGAACTGGCTGCAAAAGAACATTCCCCATATTTTGCAGACTTTTCGCATTTCTCTCAAAATCAGCAAATTGTATTGAAATGAATGTAACGCAAGTTGAAACACCAACGTATTGAAATAAATCTAAGGCAAGTTGAAACATTGAAATAAATACGGGATGTTTCATCTCAAATACATTTTGAGGAATATTTATCTTCCGAATTACAAATGAGCGTACAAAAATTCTTTGGACACGTTACAAGGCGTACGGATTCAGTGTAAATTAGGTATTTACCAAAATAGTGTGGATTGTGATTAATTATTATTTAATTGTGATTAACCTATATTTTTCTTCTGGCAACATGCACATGTATATTTAGTATATAGTATGATCATGTAAGAATATAAAAATAAATAATGGATTTAATGCGTTTCAGGTTATTGTCAAGGAAATTGATGACATGTAGAGTAGTTTTTTGAATAATTTTGTAGGTTAACTACAATAATTCAGCATCAACGTTAAGGTCATAAGGTTGACAATAGTCTTGACTCTTAACAAGGCTTTTTTTACCAACGCACTATAAAGGGAAATTAAAATATCACTAGTCTATTTGACCTTTGTCAAATAGCTTCACCTGCGTCCCTTTGATACTGAATCTCGTTTGCTTCTGGACTTTTCCTATTTCCTATTACCAGTATCTCCATTTTTACAGTGCAAAAAAGCACAGCACATAAAATTGAAAGAAATTAAAAAAAAAACACTTTAAACATTTACCATTTGGGTCATCAGATTAAAATAATCTATGTTTCATTTTAGATTTAGATAAATTTAGGCCATATATCCCTCTTGTGTATTCGTGGAAATGATTTGTGGTAAAATCAGAGTTAATAAGAGCATTAGAACTTAAAGTTTTATTTATTACTTTAAATTAAATTTCTTTTAACAATATTTTACAAATACAAATGTTACAACGCGCGAGCGAGAAAAATACGTGAAAAAAAACAAAAAAAAAATAAACTTACAAACACGTGAGCTCAAGCCGATACGGGGGAATGGAACGCGTGTCGTCATTCACCTTTTGCGTAGATCGTCTTGATGTCATAGATTTCGTTTGGCGCTGTCGGTTAGTATCGTAATCTGGTGGAGTCTGCAACCAATGGCTCACTTCACGCTCAAGTCCATGACCGCAGTCACTAAAGAGCGCCATAGATTCTTTGACACTGGCATCTAGTCTACTGGAAACTCCCCTAACTCTTGCAGGTATGTCTTATCCACCATCTCCAAATATGGCTTGTATACGAGGGCTTTGTACGGGATTTGTCTATATTTGCATACATACAAGGGTGAGTCAGAAATAATCTAAACTGTTTGATTATGATCGCGTCCTTTGCCTTCCAATTATATGACGGTGTAAACATGTCCATTTAGCAGTTTGGACTAAAGTAGAACAATAAGCAGTGATCCTATTTTCCTGGTAGGGGGGTGTGAAAATCCACGCAAATATTTTTTTTTATGGATATAATAATCTTAAAGTGCCCAGGAGCAGGAAGCCGTCCAACCTCCACCATAGACAATAAGATGCAGCAAGTTCGAGAGAGCTTGTAATGAATAGGCGAGGTTACCATATTTGATTTCAGTAAGGTTTTAGCTTTGAAAATCACTCATGGTTCTACCTATAAAATTACGTAAAACGAACGAAGTGAATAAGTGAGAATACCATCTTTGATTTTGGCGAGGTATTTTGTCTTCAAAAAATACTCAGAGTTTTACCCATCAAATCATCTATAATAATCGTGGCTTCCGTAAAGTCTGTGTGATTTAAAATAGACCTATATGTACCGATGTTAGACGTGTAGGGAGAGATGGAAAAAATGATTTCAATCGCATCCAATCGTTTGTGATTGATTGCGAAGCCACTTTATTTATGTTATCTATAAAGATATTTTTGTTAACTTGTAGACTACTGGATCAATTGCATTAAAAAAGCACCAACACGTAGAAAAATGATCTTCATATTTGTGAGGGGCGAGTACCATACTCACACTCCTTTATATAAACGTGCAACAGACGCGAAGTCATCACGCTCTGGCAACAAAGAACGCAGCGGGCACCGACAAACCTAAAACGCTAGGTCGTCAAAACATCGACAACTCGCGCCCAGAGGTGAATGCACCAAAGCTAGGAAACCGGCAGACATGACCGCTGAAAGTAGAGTCAGGCACACTGTGATGATATTGGCTTATTTAAATCGATATTGATGAGAAGCTTATACTGGAATGGTTGTCTACTAAAGTTTATAATAAAGAGAAGCTTCACAACCCGTTAAATATTCTGTAATTATTTATTTGCCGGGTAAGTAGATGCGGACGAGCCTTTATTGGTTCTGAAACGTAGAGGTATGCCGCGCGTGTGGCACGTGCTTTACCTTTATTTTGACTGAATCGGACGAATCGCAGACGCGGCGCAGCAGCGGATCTGGCCAATGAAAGGCGTCCTGAGATGGTAGACTTTTACTTTTAAACGCAAGTTGGAATCAAAGACGGCGGGAGATAGAGACTATATTTAGCGATACAAATTGGAGAGCGGCCCTTGAGTTTTCAGCTTTGAAATCGGCCGAAGGCCTTGTCGAAGGAAGAAAAATTAACAGGACCGAGGAAAAAGCCGGAGGTTGATAATAATTCAAAGGAGATTTGGAACAGTGAACAGATAAGCATTTCCAATATTAATTATTTCTATTGCCTTTTATGTGTATTCTATTTAGAACTTTATATTACTAAACGCGTATCAGATCTAATATAAAATAAATCGTAATTTTGCGGCTGGTGATAATCCAGCCGGTGATTTTTCATAATACTTATGTAATTTTCAAATACGTCGCGGCCAAACGGAAGTATATTTATGCAATGGAATTTTTGTATTATCTATACTGGCGATTGAATACACAGATTTCTATATGATTTGCCTAGTAGCAGTATGATAATTGTTGTATTGCGTGGGTGGTGCAAAATCCGGTCTTCAGCTAAGGATCACATTTATATTATCTATTACGGTTAATTATTTTTTACTATCGAAATGTATTATTTTGGGAATATTTGAGATCGGGGTAATTATGTGTAATTAATATCACGGTTGTCAGTGTGATAAAAATTCAAATCATACGAGAAATTTCCTCCAAATAATATATTTTAAAATGCATCTGGATTTTATATTTATTTTATTGAAACATGAATGTATGGTTTATTAGACTCGTTACATGTTTATATTGCGTATCATTAGGCAATCGTTTTAAACACGATTTGTTCCTATAAAGTTCCTATAAAGACGTATTTTGAATTGTATATATTGTATCTATTTAGATTTAGTCGCATTTATTAATTCTAGTAAGAGTTTTCGTATTGATGCTAGGCTTCATTATGAGACGAGAATAGGTGCACAATCCGGTCTTCAGCTAAGAATCACATTTATATTATCTAATGCGGTTAATTGTATTTTGCTATCGAAATGTGTTGTTTTGGGAATGTTTGAGATCGGAGATCGGGTTAATTGTGTGTGATTGATATCACGGTTGTCAGTGTGATGTGAATTCGAATCGTACGAGACATTTCCTCCAAATAATATATTTTAAGGATACACCTGGATTTTGTACTTGTTTTATTGTGGCGTGAATGTGTGGTTTGTTAGACTCGTTAGATGTTTGTGTTGCGTATCGTTGGGCGGTCGTTTTAAGCACTGCTCCTAAAGGGACGTGTTTCGAGTGGTGTGTGTTGTATCTGTTTGGATTTGGTCGCATTTATTGTTTCTAGTGAGAGTTTTGTGTTGGTGCTGGGCTTCATTGTGAGGCGAGAGTGGTTCGTGTTCGTGGCTCGATTGTGGTGGGTGTTTTTGCCGCTTGGGAGGTGACACGACTGTGCGCGTGATACATGTTCGGATCGTGCGAAGGGTTTCTTCCAAGCGGAGTGTTGTGGCGCGCGGGAGATCGGGCGATTTTACTTGGGAATCTAATATGGTTCAATTTGTCCAATAATTGCTTTGGATTCGACATATGTTGCACAGTGTGTTGAAATTGGGGAGGTCTGCTTTCTGGATGGAGGGATGGGAGGCTTTCTGGATGGAAACGGATATTTTGCCGACTTCATAAGGACGGATAGGAGACTTATTATTGTCCTCTTGGTTCTCGTATGCATTGCTATGCATTGATTGATATTGGGATGTATCGTGGTTCAATGTTTATTTGAACTGAAGGCGGGCGGGGTGGCGTTTGATATTTGTTATTCCGGATTTGAAAGGAGATTTGGAACAGTTTGAGAGTGAATGAGATTGAGGTATTATTGGTTGTTTAGAAAGGCGTTTTACTTGATGGGATTGCGGAGGATGTTTGCGAGGGTCGAATTTTTGATGTTTGTGCAATATGGTTTGCTCTGGAATTTGTTCTGCTTCGAATGCAAGATATTATTTGTGGGTCAGCCTGGCATGTGGTTGGAAATCGTCATGCTGCCTCCATCTAGCGGGAATCAGGAAGGGTTTTGAGCCTTCGCTAAGGATTGGTCTCGCCTGTCGGAAAATAAGCAAATTTTTTGGGCTAGGTTAGATTTTGGTTTGAGGAAAATACAACGGATGGTGCGATGTTC
Source organism: Agrypnia vestita (assembly GCA_016648135.1). Lineage (NCBI taxonomy): Eukaryota > Metazoa > Arthropoda > Insecta > Trichoptera > Phryganeidae > Agrypnia > Agrypnia vestita. The sequence continues at coordinate 109,722 of JADDOH010005183.1, read as the reverse complement.
TACTTTGATTGCGTCCTACCCGGGACGGCGTCGCGTGACCTTGACCGGACGGCGCGCCGCTCCGAGGAGCGCATTTGAAGATCTGGTTTGGTGGAGATTTGGAGCAGTATGAAGGTGAATACCATAGTTATTTGCTTATATGACAGATTGTTGTGTTTTTTTCATTTAATATAGATAGTATCATATTTTTGCGGGTCACCATGGTTAGTTGCTTATATGACAGATTGTTTTGTTTTATTCATTTAATTTGAATAATATCATATTTTTACGAGTTACCGTAATTATTTATCTATATGATTTTATTATTGTGAGTGATGCAACGAATACTGCTTTCACGAATGCGAATGTCAAGCCTACTATTCGATGAATACGAGTGCGAATGTTTCCACCGGTCGGCGGGACGCAAACATGCTTGTGATTGTGTTGTTTATGTCTGCATGTGATGTCGCTATGCGGCGTGGATGGACTAGTTTGAGGGGGTTTGTGTCCTGCATGTGCTCGGCGTGGAGGGAGTGGTCTTCTTGTTTCTGGGATCTAATACAGTTTTGCGGGCGCTGATATTGAAATATATATATACAAGGAATACACTGTTTTGGGAGTCATTAACTGGATGACGGATATTGAAGCACACATGCACACAAGGAGGACGTTATGTTAAATACATGACTGGAAAGTTGTTATTGGAAAACACAGGCGCTACTAGAGGGTGTGGACAGCTTGCAGAGAACTTCAACTTCTGCCAGCTAGGGACCTTTTACTATTACTATTCTTTCGCTTTTTTGCATAGCCGTGGATGTACTGGGTTGAGGTTGTTTATGTTCTGCATGTGCTCGGCGTAGAGGGAATAGTCTTTTTGTTTCTAGGATCCTATACAGTTTTACAGGTGCTGATATTGAAATATGTACATACATGGAAAACACTATTTTGGGAATCATTAACTGGATGGCAGATATTGTAGTATACACACACACACAAGGATGACGTTATTTCAAATACATGACTGGAAAGCTGTTATTGGAAAACACATACAAGGAGAACATCATTTGAAGGCGTTACTAGAGGATATGGACAGTTTGCAGAGAACTTCAACTTCTGTCAGCTAAGGACCTTTTACTACTACTATTCTTCTTGTCATCTGTTGAACGTGGTGCTTGTATGCAAAACTTAAACATATTTAAAATTACTAATGAAAAGAATCTAAGCATAGTAAAATTTGCTAATGGAAGGAAAGAGGTCGGGATTCATTGGCGCTGTAATGATCAATACGTTGTGACACGCCAGGTAAGCGTACCACATGGGCAACTTAACGCATACCATCCTTCTAATAGAGAGGCTACGGCTCAAGAATATGCGGTTGTTTCCTATAGCTCGGCGTCGAGAACTCACCCGTAACACGCTGGTGGGAAGCATCTCAGCGATTGATCGTCGCGGGGCTATTGATTTCAAACCTCTATATTCTGAATGCAGGAGTGACAGCTATTTCTCCATCATGTACATTCTAATTTATACTGTACTAAAATAGTTTCATCACTCATCACCAATTTAATTGTCGTGACTGACAGAATTGATTATGAAAGGAGGGAGATCGGGGTTCTTTCGCATCGTGGCGATCAAAGTGTCGTGACACATACCATCCTTATAATAGAGAGGCAACGGCTCAAGAATATGCGGCTGTTTCCTATAGCTCGGCGTCGAGAACTCACCCGTAATACACTGGTGGGAAGAATCTCGATGCTTGGTCGTCCTCGGTGTCATCGAATCCAGATCTCCATGATTAAATCTTGGATAGAAGCTGATTTATTTGAACGAGTATCCTGATCGGGAATGCCAGTTGACACCTCACCCTGACACATCATTCATCATCTTTACTACTGCTGTATTATGTACTAATACTGCTGTATACCAGGAGCCTTTCGGAGCCCTTCTCCTCTGGCACAGGACATACATATCAGGAACCACACAATTAACCGTAACATTTACTCTGGAATACTATCTCTTTAATATCTCTAGTCAATTCGACTACACCGTGGGATCAATCACATCAACTATAATTGGCGATGCTAACATGGCTCTGTCTGACGCACTCAGGGATGAGTCTTTTCCAGTCACCCAGTTAGTTCATTCAGCCCTTTTATCAGCAGTAAACATCATAATAATCCGGCCCATGTAGCCGCAACGTGGGAACCTCATCATTATACACCAGTCAATTTGACTGCCCCGCGGGACAATATACAAACCTTAATATCAGACGCGGGATTTCTTCCTGATATGTTTGTCGCCATGAGGACGAGGACGCTGAATGGATCCCAGCAGAGGCAACAGAGTCTCGGGTTGGTTTTGGTCTGCAGCTTAGTGTGGGAGGTTATGTCTAAACAGGAGTTAACCACCGGATGCGGCGATGCTCTGGGGCCGTATCCCCCTCCCCCCTACAGGGGGGGGGGCATCTAGAATCCACGTTTGAACAGAAGTGGTTAGACACTTCTTAAATTTCACTTACAAAGCTGTATCTTCCATTTCCTTAGAATCTCGGGCTGTGATAATGTCAGAAAAAGCTTACTTAGTTAACTTGGGAACGATTGTATTGTTTTATATTTCAGTATTTTAACCCCGGTGGTATTATAGTTATGGCAGTACAATGTAAGGAAGTTTTGCTACTAGCTTTTATTCCTCGGCTACGCCGTATATAATTGGCTTTTAGGTCGACTCAGGACGTGGACGATATCGGTTACCTCTCGTATAGGCGAAACTGTAGAATCCCAGAACGGTTTCTAGAAGGGCCCAAAGTAATTTCGGAAATATGTTTTATGTCTCTGACATTTCGTCTATAAGTGTTTGAAGATAATACGTGGATTTCGTGTCGATAACGGTTAGGCTTTCTTTCATCTTTAGTAAATAAATCCGTTATGTTAATTACGAATACGGATTAGTTACGTGCGTTTGTTATTTCCATAGTTAGGTAAGAATCCGTTCTATATTAGTCTAGTCGCGTTAATAAAAATACGAATCTCACCATATATCAAAAGAATTTTGGATAGCTACGAACACAATGGAGGGGGAATTTTCCTAACCACTAGATAGATCACGACTGGCCAATTTTGAAAATATAAAATCTTAACAAAAAAAATATAATATTAGCTTTCATGTAAATATACTTCCGAAGTTCTAAGTTCGACTAAAGTTTTCATCTAGTAGCTTAAAGCATAAAGCGTGTGCTTAAAAGTCACAAAAGTAGTAATAAAGCTCAATTCGGTAGCTTAAAGTCTTAAGCTTTGGGCTTTACGTAAAACTTATACATTAAACTTTATTGTTAGGTATTTAGCTTAGGTAGCCAGACAGGTTTCGTTACAACACACCACCTCAGACGATGGACTTTCTTTATTCTACAACAGTATAAGAAGCCGAACAGCGACGCCCAGGCGTCTCTCTCGCTTGCCAACCACCAATGGTGACGCCGAAAGCCCTACCGACCGTCGTTTCGAAGTTATCTTTATTTGTTGTTGTTGGTTGAAGTTGTTGTTGTTGTTGAAGTTTTGCTTGTTGTTGTTGAAGTTTGCGTGTTGTTGAAGTGTTGCAGAAGTTGAAATAATTAAAAATAATCATTTGACATTAAATAAATCTTGTGAAACCTCTCACAAGTTTTATACACATTTGAATATAGAGATTCCGTATTATATACAGTTGTGACCTAATAAAGCAGTTTCTATAAAAACCAATTCCCCCACATTTGAACCCCTTTATACATATAAATAAATTATAGAACGTAAAGTGCAGATATTTTTTGACTTGCCTTCTTACATACATACTCATACATATCTCACCTACTACAACCATCTTGCAGGTCTGTCTGTACATCTCCACTTGATCTTCTACTTCATCTCGAAAAAATATTTAATTTAATTATCTGAATATGTAAAAAGGTTGTTTAGAAATTGGGTCCATTATTTTGAAACAGGTTGTATAACGCAAGTGAAACAGTGTCGAGTCGATAAATGTCTGAACTTTGTCGGCGTTCTTAATTTGTTCCGCACACAAACCCCGATCCAAATTGAATGTTTAGTTGATCAAAACCACCAACACACATATGCAATCAGAAACAGCGACAAGTTTCGTCTTCGTAAATCTCCCTCGCCGTTTCTGAGCTGAAACAATTCACAAAGCTTTCATTCCCGATACACGAGTCCATTGTCTGCGGGGGCGTGTGTTCCCATCTCCCCCGAAAGCCTTCTCCCGCAACCCGCTCGTAAGCCTTACAAGATTCCAACTTTCTTCCGTAGCCAGGCCTAGGAAATCTACGGTTATGGGTGGGAGGTCTTGCGGTTGCCGAGGTAAGTGTGTTGTACCCACGCTCCATCCGCGTACAAAACAATGTAATTATTTATATGTGAAGTTCACGATTTTCATCCCTTATAAATTTACATGGCAGGCATTCTTTGCTTTTATGATAACATATTTTGTATAAAAACAACACAAATTACATTTTAAAAACGCGATTTTTCACTTTAATTTTAGGTGTCTTAAAAAATCATGCCAAATTATATTTTTTTTTTACAATTTGTTTATTTATTTATTTCAATATCCGGCACAGAAGTACCTTTTAAATAATAATATATACAAGAAATCCAAAGAGTAGGACAGCAAAGAATTACAGAATTGACATAGTGTAGATAGTTGTTTAAAGTTTTAACAGCAATTAAGAAAAAAAGAGGTGTGAAGTATATAAGATAAATATAATTTAGAAAGAGGAGATGTGAAATATATACAAGGTTAAACAAATAGGTATAATAATTTGTTTGTGATTGCATTATGAATTCATATCGGCAGGGTGTAGAGTTTTTAGTAGGGCATATAAAGTATTGTGCAAATGTGGAATTAGAAGATATGCTCATAGATGTTACCTAGCTTATGCAGTCTGGGTACAAGAGAGTTAAAATTGCGAGTTAGTTCTAGTGTTGTCATAATAAAATAGTGTTGATTTTCATGTAGCTCTTTCAGGTGCATGAAACATAAACAAACAAAAAATATCAGGGGTGTCAAAATGCGAATTCCTCGGAGTCTGCGATACTTCGATCATGACAAATAGCCATCATCATCTATATGCAACAAGACCATCTAATTTATATATTAAAAGTATCTGCCCTAATTTTTATGACCTAAGTGTGAAGTTGGCTTGGAGATTTCATTGATCGCACAGGGATGCTTAAGTATATTGTGAGAGTATTGAGGAGGTGTTAACTCTCTTATTTACTATTTTGTTTATTGACACTTGTAAAAAAATTCTAATATAATATTCTTATCAATTTGGTCAAATTTAAATAAAAATCGAATAATGTTACCTTAAATTTGTTGATTTTTGGGGTTGATAATTATTAACAATTACCGGTGTTTCCGAAATATCGCGTTTCGAAATAATGGTGTTTTAATGAATTAGTACTTACTTACTAACCATCGCGCTGTTTCCCCATGAGGGGTAGGCAGAGAAGATAGAGCGCCACACTCTTCTGTCCTGACAAACAAATCTCGCCTCGTCTACATTCGTACATCTTCGCATGCAAGCTTCTTGTTGAGGCTTTTAACGGGACCATCTTCCAGTATCTGATAAATCTGGTCACACCACGTCTTCCGCAGTCGCCCTCGCTTAGAATTGATTGTTTTAAAATGATCAAATATTTAAAAATCATTTAAATCATTAATAAGCAATGAAATCTCACAATACGTTTTTTCATATATTCTGCATTACAAAATCATCCATTCTTTTACCTCCCCCATTTCGATTGCGACCAAGCCCAGTTCAATGTCAAATTACAATCCGATTGATTCATTAAAATCTCCGATGGATTCCCAAATGAAGGGCCCTGCCCTGCAGACTTTGGTTTCGGTACCTAGTGTAGTCTTTGTAGTTTAAAGAAGGATAAAGGAATATCAACAAAATGTTATATATCTTAGTATATCACTATAAAATTTAATAAAGCTAAATATGGAAATATTTATTCGAATAATTATTCATTATTACTCACTTGCATTTTTTACCAGCGATCTGCACTTTTTTCAGACACTTATTATTATATATATTTATTTAATATTGTATTTTGCCGCACTGTGAACTGCCATTAAAGAATTTTGGCGATGTCGGTAAAACAGTGTACTATTATATTTAAGAATTTGGTCATTAGAAAAATATTCAATCCGGATTGTTTTAAAAATGGAATAAAAATATTACTCAATTAAAAAGAGGCTACATATAAGGTCGAAAATTTTTCGTTAACTTACCAGACTGCCGTGGCGAAATTGGATAACGCGCTATCCCGGATACAGAATGGAGGTCCGTTGTTTTGAATCCCGGTAGGGCATTAAATATTTTTTCGTCATTTGATTTTCTGTATGTCAATTCTAATTGATTAATAAATATTGTTTTAAAATTCACTAAACTTCGTTCTGAAATTGCAACTTCACAATAATAATGTGTTTCCTTTAATATAATATACATTTATTAATACAGAACCAACCTCTCGGAAAACGGGTTGATACCATCTGACGGCCAACTCTGTCACCACGCGCGCTCATTGGTCAAATTAAATAGCGCGCGCTTCCCCAACGTTTAGTTTCCTATAACGCATTTCCGTACATTTTCACGAAATCACTCCCACAAATTGCAGGAAAGCGAGAGGAATATACAACTATACAGGATGTAACAGAGCTAGTCTGCAATACTTTAGAGGTATATTTATATCTAAATTGTGAGTCGTAAACGCTATACATTAGCTAGCTTATACAAAGATCATTGATTTTGATTTTTTTTATGAATTACTTCTTTACAAATTTATTCGTATTCTTTTTCTTTACATTATATATTACATCATATATATATGTATATATATAATTATTATTCTTTACAAATATACATTCAATAATGTATATTTATAAAGAAACGTATGCGTGTGATGTTATACGTCTGTCACTGTAATTGCCGACCAATTATGGTCAAAAATATGTTATATACTATGAATAAAAATATGTCAAAAATATGTTATATACTACGCGAATAGGACCCATCTATAAAATCCTGGCTCCTTTCGGTGCTCGGTAGAGCTATACAAGTCTCATATTATTGTTTTGAATATTGCATGCAGTATGTTACGGCCAATATGGTTCACAAGTCACGGCGTCCCGAAATTGACTAAATGCGCCAAGTTGTGACACTTATGTAAGCCTCTTACGCTGAGCAGTCGGAGCTTCTATAGTATTAAATATTATGCCTATTCTCAATCCATTGACGCAATTAATTTTCACCTTCACGAATACTTTCTGAGATATGAGCGTATTTATTTTTAGAGGGTTAGATGTTTACATACTTTTAATCGAGCTTACAAACGTCAATAATATGATGACATTCGAAAAAAATATATAAAAAATGATGATTTGTTTTAATGAAATTCTCCGTACAGCAACAAAAGTAGTTAAAAACACATTTTCTAAAAGTGTATCAATGAAACAAAGACTTAAAATGCCGCTTCCTTTTATGTTAAGCTCCAAAAATATCTTTAAGGAATTGACGATACGAGGTCTCTGCTCAGTGACCTAAAAATTCAATGGGTTTTCAAAAAGATTCCAAGACATTTCGTTAAATTACCAAAGAACCTTTTTGGATGTGTATTGGAAATAACCAAACAAGCTGATATATCTTGCGAATTAATTATTTTAAAATAAGTATACATTTAATGTTTTTTTTCTTAAATATCCCATACCAAAAGTATAACTATGATAAACTGTTTAAATTAATTATAAAAAATATCATTTATTTTTTACAATAGTAGAAAGTAATACAGCTACTTATTTGATAAGAAGGCTTTTAAAAATATAACAGGAAAATCATTTTTGAAATACAAAGGACCAAAAATACGACCTTCGTGAAAAATCACAATACCTACTCCTGAAAAATATATTTTTGGGTATTTCAAGAATCTTGAAACTTCATAATTATGTAAAACATCTTTTCATAAAGTTTTTTTAAATATGTTTTTCAAAAACTTCGCAAATTATAGTTTCTATAATTATATAAACTTTAGAATTAACAATGTTGATCTGATTAAAAATTTCGCGGAATATCGAAATATTTATATTTCTTATAAACGAAAATAATTTTAAAATATAACTAAGTTTTCTATTCCTAATATTGTTAATTCCTAGAGGTAAATTAATTTAATTTATGATTTCTAATAAGCACATAATACGGCAGGATCGAACTTTTACTTATTTATGATGTTAAATATTTATGTATAATATAAATGCTCAATTGAATATACTTTAACATATGTGGGGTGTAAAGATAGCAATATCAACAAAAAAAATATGCCGTCATCGAGGATTACCAATTTATAATGTACTGAATTCGAAATTTTATAGGAAAAATAGCATGTAAATTTATAGGAAACATGATTTTCGGAGTTTGTATGTATATGTTCCATATTTTATTTATATATTTTATATATTTTAAGGGACTGTGCTAGAGACATCTGTAGTTCTTCTCATGAAAATAGAAAATCGAAGCTGGTAATTATACCTCTTTACTCTATATTATCAGCGTGGAGTATCAAGTAGGTAATATTCTTTTTAACGATTTAACATATACATTAGAATACACCTGAAAAATCAATATTTTCAGTTTTTACCACTCCTTTTTACAGACCAGCATATAATAATAATAATAATAATAATAATAATATAATATCCATATCCTATTTTATATTATAATAAACTTTAATAACTTATATAATTTTTTAATTTATTTTAAATTATTTTAATTTCAATTATTTGTTCTTTACAATAAAATGTTTTTTATTTTTTAATTCATTTTTTTATAGTTTTGTAAGTCGGGATTAACGTATATATTTTGCCGATACCGTTATTATTATTAATTTTGCTCTAGTACATGGTTCTTGGTGATATAAACTATTTTTAGTAAATAATTATTTAATGAGTTTAGAGTTAGCAACGTTTAATTAAAAGTTATGTCTGGTCCAAATCGTTTTTCAGAACAGAAACAATTTTATTATCTTTTAAGCTACTTAGAAACTCGCTGATCCGCGAAAAACAATATTTCTATCGCGTCTTCTTCCGTTATTGATTCCCACCCAGGGGATGGCAACTTCCCGCGTAAATATTCCACGCGAACTGTTGTAGTCGCGGAAACTTTTAATACCCACATTTCGGGGAAAATTCAGTCATCTGAGAACGTTATAATAACATCACCCGGCCATAAATTCACCTCTCGTTGTGGAAATAAATTTGGCAGAAAATGCTCAGCGATCATTTTCATATTTCGGAAAACAAAATATACTTTTGTTTACAGACCCGAAAAAGTAAGAAGGGAGCATTCGATAACACTGTACATTCAAAGGGAGAATTTTGTTTTTCCGATTTGGTTAATTCGAGGTAGGCTATTTCATACTCTTTCTAGACGAGATTAGAGTACAATTAGTGTATGCCAGAGGTATATAAATGGTACTTTAAAATGAGCTGAACCTAACTAAAATTTTTAGATGAAATATCGGTATGAAATATGTTTCATATATTTTCATATTCCCGTGGAGGCAATGTCCGCATAGCGTCAGCAGTTCTACTAGCACCGGGGTTACATTCGCGGGAACATTCGAATGACGTTGCACTACCCTAATTTGATACTGCGGGGGTAATGTCTGCATAGCGTCAGTAGTCCATTGTCCAATTGTTTCCGATGTCTAGATTTGCTGACTTATAACTTTTCAGTCGTGAATCAGACATTAAAGTTAATCGGTCAGCAATAGCGTATCCCGATTGGAAGGGTAATGAACATCGAGTACTTCTCCGCATTGCATCACTCGAATAGTCAAGAGTCAATCAGTCAGATCAGTTCTGTACACTTTTCTGGCTCCTGGAGCTTAACTTTTGGAGAAATAAATATCAACCTACCACCGATCGCACTTTCATTCCACAACTGACCATTCCTATCACGATTTTCATATTATTCAGATTTTAATATAGCATTCTATTCTGTACAAATTGTATTTACCTTTTTTACAAAATACCTATATGTTTTCAAAACTCATGCTTCAATATACTGATTGCTTGCACGTTCCTGGTTTTCACATATTCCAAATGATGAAACTATTAGTTATAAATTACGTGCCAGAAAGAAATATTATGATGAAAAGGATGATAATAAAATTGTTGATTTTCTTGCATTCAAGGAAAGCTGAAATATTTTTTAAAATTTTTAGGCTATACCTGATTTTATTGTGCAGATACTGTTATGTTAAGAATATGTAGACTTGTCTGTTAGAACATCTATATAAAATTATATAGATGTTCTAACAGACAAGTCATACCCCAATGATCACCATTTTTTTGTCCCCGTAATTGCAATTATTTTCCTACCGAACTAAATGTAGTGCGTAGTATTCACAGACAAACAACTGAATATAAATAGTGAAATATACAAGTCTTACTTCTATCAATGAACTTGAAGTATCCCAGGAAGCCCGTGGCATTCACGGGATTCCCCGGGGCCGAGTGGAACTCCAGCACGAAGGCCCTGGCGGAGGAGTAGAGCGCGGGTGGCGCGGCGGAGCGGCCTCCGCACAGCGCGCCCGCCCCCTCGCTGTACTCGCTCACCTCCCCCCGCTCCACGTGCGGGTACAGCTTCAGGTAGTCGCCCCTCATGCAGCTGGAAGACAATACGCCAACATTAGTAAATGATGAACTCGAAGTATCCCAGGAAGCCGGTGGCGTTGGCTGGCTTCCCGGGCGCCGAGTGGAACTCCAGCACTATGGCTCTGGCGCTGGAGTAGAGCGCGGGCGGCCCCCGCACAGCGCGCCCGCCCCCTCGCTGTACTCGCTCACCTCCCCCCGCTCCACGTGCGGGTACAGCTTCAGGTAGTCGCCCCTCAGGCAGCTGGAAGACAATACGCCAACATTAGTAAATGATGAACTTGAAGTATCCCAGGTAGCCGGTGGCGTTGGCTGGCTTCCCGGGCGCCGAGTGGAACTCCAGCACTATGGCTCTGGCGCTGGAGTAGAGCGCGGGCGGCCCCCGCACAGCGCGCCCGCCCCCTCGCTGTACTCGCTCACCTCCCCCCGCTCCACGTGCGGGTACAGCTTCAGGTAGTCGCCCCTCATGCAGCTGGAAGACAATACGCCAACATTAGTAAATGATGAACTCGAAGTATCCCAGGAAGCCGGTGGCGTTGGCTGGCTTCCCGGGCGCCGAGTGGAACTCCAGCACTATGGCTCTGGCGCTGGAGTAGAGCGCGGGCGGCCCCCGCACAGCGCGCCCGCCCCCTCGCTGTACTCGCTCACCTCCCCCCGCTCCACGTGCGGGTACAGCTTCAGGTAGTCGCCCCTCATGCAGCTGGAAGACAGTACGCCAATATTAGCGAACGGATAAATAACCAAATATACCTAGGAAGGTGCATGAGTGAAGGCTTCCACGCATTTTCCTTTGCACCATATCTTTGCGTTCTTCCCAATAGAACATTGGTGGCAAGAAACTAAGTATATAGTTTCTTGTCAATGCTCTTTCGGGAGTATATTCCAAGTCCAAGGAACGAGACATAATCAGATAAATCTTGGGTGAAGATATATATATATATATTTTTTTTTTAATTTTTTTTTATTTAAACCCATCAAACGTCATCCGTCAACCGATATGTACTGAACACTAAACCTGTTGACACTAAACGTACATTGTCTTCATGCTTCTGGCAAGATTTCTTATACCTATACATGTAACTATTTTTAAATCTTTTATATTAACTTCACTACCGCGGCGTTTTCGCATCTAATTTAAACAATGCACTTACTTTTTTGTCAAACATGCATACACGCACGCAAATTTTTTTTTCCTCAGGTGTTTGGACATGTTGCAATTTTCTGGCGATATTCTAAAATTATTAAGATCCTGGACATTTTACAATGTATATTTTAATTTAAAATTCATACAATACGAAGGCTGGTTGTATCAAAATTCCAGTAATAATTTTATAGGTACTACAATAATACAAATACTGTAGAAACAATTTTTCTGATTATCTTAAATTTAATTGAGTACTCATGTGATACAAAATTAATCTCTTAGTCAAGAAAACAAACGTTATTTATAATAGAAACAGAGTCATTGCATATAAAGGATTTATAATAAAAAAGTATTTTTTTAAAAGTTAATTTAAAAAAAAATTATATGCAATTAATTTCGTTTAAAAAGTTGCTAAGAAGGGGATCATTTGTTGGATTGAGAATTTTCTTTAAGTAAAGTATTTGGGTATAAGTCACCAAAATTGATAACAATAACCGAAAAATGCGTATTACACGCAAATTATTACAAAATAAATTTGTGTGTAATAATTTTGGGATCGACTAATTATTGTGATAATTTTGACTGATTGATAACATTATCCGTTATCATAATATTCGGATTCCACCACACTAATTTCAAAGGAAATTGGAACTTTTCTGATACATAATAAATATATGAGCCATTATTTAAATTTACAAAAAAATAATCTTTACATGTTGACGACAAAAGACAAAGGCTTTTTTATTACATTATGTTGTATTACATATATATATAGAGGCTGTTGATCTCATCTTAATATAAATTTGTGTGTGTGGTAAAAATATATGTTTATGTCGTAGACGAATTTTGATAATTTATATTTATGGTAGTAATGTGTATTGATTAGACGCGGAAGACAGAACGTTAGATCCAGATGCCAGCATACAAAAGCGATAATCGAAGCCATAAATTCTTATTCATGTTAAAAAGGGTTGAATAAAAATCATCCCTGAAACCTCTGTTTTATAATTCAAAAAGTAAACAAAATAATTCAAAATAAAAATCTGATGGTTAATTATTGTTTTTTGCATTTATCTGTGAATATGTACATAATAGATATTTATACTAAAAAATAAAAATTTATATACCTCTAATTATAAGAGGACTTAATCGTTTATAGAAAGTTTGTCATAGATATAAATATTTTATTGATCAACTAGAAAATAACAAAATTAGTAGGAAAATAATGTGCGTCGGATGAATCAAATTTTTTATTTATCTATTGAATCATTGTGTAATACATTTTTTTCGTTAAGATAATTGACAATTAAGTTCGAGGAATTTCTTTATTATATAAAAATTTCAGAAAAAACATAGTCATTATCTAATACATCTTTAAAAAGAGTAGAGTCGTTCACAATTATCAGAAATGTTCGAAGTTAAATGTGAAAAAAACGACCGATAATCAAGTTCGTAGAAAATATATTTTACAATTACGTATTTATTTTTTATCCGATATTTGGTGCCCTTTTAAAGTATTAGATTTGGATCAATTTTTTTTTATACAATGAACAAAACTGATAACAGATTTTTTATAACAATGCAATAGAAAAAAAAGTCGAGTCAGCACTTAAAGTTGGGCAAAAATCAACAGTAAGTAACACAGATAAAATATATGGATACTGCTTGATTATACAGTTTTCACGTGAAAAATAAAAAAACGTCCTTTTATCTGTCAATAAATACTTCGCTTTGCTTTTTACTTATCCGATTACTCCACTTATTTGATCCCATTAAAGCTCTGCCTCGATCCACTCACATTCCACGTGTTTCGAAAACAAAATAAAATCTCGTTTTAACGAAAAAACATTTTACTTGGAATCTCCTATCAGAAATCTTGTTTGAAAAGTAACATAGACGATACGGGGAACCTAGTGAATGCTGGTAACAATACAACAACGTCACGCAAAGCAGGGTCAGTCGATATTACGCACGCAACGTAGAGTCAGTCATGAGTGACCGCATTCTATCTTTCGAAGAATCTATATCATTCCATTATGTTCTACATTGGAAAAGTCTGAAACGTTCTATAGGCATCTTGAAATCTCTAAAATAAATCTGACTGAAGTAATTTATCTATAAAAGGCGTCACACAAGGCGGGGTCAGTTTGTTAATTTTGTATTGATAACAGTGTGACATCTAAGCAACAGAACCAGTGCGATCAGTGATTCGTGACAGTTAACTCACGCGATACTACCAACAGAGCGAGGCAGTGTGATCAGTGTTATTTCAGCGAATGTCTATAAAAGAAGAATACTGGGGTGAAAACTTTCTACTTGCGAATATTGAACGGAGTTTACCAGAAGTGATCTAAGCAATAGAGACAGCGTTAAACAAGTGTGAATTAAGGAACAGTCCAATAATAATAAGTGTGTGAAATATTTGGGAGATATTCATCGACTAAAAAATTACAAACGGATCTACAATTTAACTCGTGTTCAGTGATTTTCTTTGGTAAGAAATTATATTTAAATTGTTTCCAGTGCTTTCATTTTCCCTCCGAAGCCACGTCCCGCGACAATATTTAATATTGTGAGATTAGTAGTTTCTTGTTTAACGGTTAATATCCGTGACCTTGGTCACTATACAGTACCATAATATATACATTAACAATGGCATTGTGGCCTTGTCTACCTCTTGCAGGTTTTCATCTAAATACTAGACCAAAGAATTTAGTAAAAAAAAATGGTTGGATCGCGCACTTGTTGATTTACTTTACCTACTGACGACACCTAGAACGACAGCTCTGATAGCACAGATCACACCTGCGACTTTGCATGGTCCGAGCATTTTATAATTGAGTCACAAACCATTGCATCAAATATTAATAAATTTATCGAAAAGAATACACAATTATTAGCAAAAAAAACCGAAGTGGATGGCAGTGGCACGTACATAAATGGAATTGGACAAGGAACAATGGATAAAATATTTTTGAATTATAAAATGAAAATTAAGTGTTTTATAGAGCATGTCAGTGCCGTATTATTTTGTATGAAGTAGGTATTGTACATGCATAATGAAAAATACAAAATAACGCTACGTTTTGAGGTTACCTTAAGAATTGATTATAAGTTTAATTATGATGAAGAGTAAAATATAAGCTATTTTGTATGGGAAAGTAGGTTTGTAAGACTTTTTCGGGTATTCATAGGGCTTACGACCTGTCGTATAGCTTGCTTAGGAGAGTTCAATTCACCAAAAAGATTTCCAAACCTACTTTCTCATCTAAAAAAAAAATAGATTCGTTTTTGTGAGACATTTAAAGTATATATTGTATGATGTCCCCCTGAAGATTAAATCCAGTATTGTGTTCTTGAAAAATATGGACATACTCAAAGTAGAAAAAAAAATTCTTCTTCAAAAAACAGCATATTAATTTTGTGGTGACATTATTAATATAATTAATAAAAATAAACTTAGTTTTCACCACTTTTGTATTGAAAAATATCACCATGTTTCAGGGCCCATGGCCCCTTCGTTGGTCTGTGGTTCTGAAACATGTTGATATTTTTCAATACAAAAGTGGTGAAAACTAAGTTTATTGTTATTAACTATAGAAAAAATAGCCCAAAAACTTGCTTGCACAATCTTACTTTTTTATGGGTCGTCCATACATCGATTAAAGATTTTTATTTTATTGACATACGCATACTGTGATCGCTCTTAGTACTGTGACTATTAAAAACAATGTTTTCTTCTTTTTAAGTATTTTTTTTAAATAGTGTTTTCATTTTTTTTAAATATAAAATTGTAACAAAATGGAAAACAGACGGAATGGAACGCTGTCAGAAATCTTTCTTATATGTCACAACACTATCCTAGGATTAAGAATAGCCTACAGCAATCAACAATATTTGGAAAATGTCTGCAACAACCTAGAAGCGACAGGAACCTTCTCTTAAACACTAGAAATCAACAAAATAGTCTAGGAAGTTCAAAACCAACGTGATTTGGGTACAAATAGCGGGATTATGCCGCAGCGTGGGGAAATTTCTTTTTATAAATAGTTCACTGCGAAGTAAGTCACGAGACGACGGCCAGGTGTGCTTAGTTGTGAAATTGCGAAGGGACAGTTATCGAGCAAAATAATTGGGTGGCAACCTAATTGGTGATTTCAATAATGTGTGATAGTTTGAACGGAATATTCTATCAAGTGATAAATAAAGTGTTTCCAGCGATAATAAAGTATTCCGATACATTGAAAAATTGTGTAATTTAAAGAACACAGTTAAAATAAATTCGTTTTATGTGACTTTGTACATTTAGTACATTCACTTATTAATTAATCGCTAATTAATTTCATGACAATATTATTGTGGTTATGGATCTATTTTTATTCCCTTTCTTTTAACTATTAGCGTCTGCTTGTCTGCCGAAAAAACTTTTGATTTATTTTTAACCTCTTTCCCGTCATCCAATCGAGCTGAAACTTTGCAGGCAGACTCGTGACGATGATAAAAATGATCTTACTAATTTTTGGTTAATTTTTTTAATAATTATAGGATAATTTTGGATATTTCGAAATTTTAACGATTTATATATTTTTTAATTTTCGAAATCTGTTTAATTGAGAAATGGAGTATAATAAAAACTTGAATTTTATGGGTAAGTTTTTTCAAAATCATTTACAATGTCAATTTCAACTTCACAGCCATCATCATCGTAATAAGACTCGAGATGTATGACGTCATTCATGATCTTAAAACCATGTTGTGCATCGTTTTTGGGTGGCGCTCCTAATCGACAATCATTACTTTGGTTCTATTCAGTTAAAACCGTGCTTCGGAATATTATAGCATTGTAGTATTGTAGTAGTAGAAACAATTTATCGTGTACAGATTCGCGTTCTCGTTTATTCTAGATATCTGGAAATACAATATTAAAATTAATTGCCTTTACAACGATTCGACACGATAACACGTGCCATATTGTATTTCAGAGATGGCGCCCATATAAAATTACCATTAGGAAATTTACAAGGTAGGTGTATGTGTGTGTGTTATTGGACCTGTTGATTATTATTCATCTTTGCTTTCGGGGATCTTGGGACCCAGTTCAGAAGATGTGGGTTCAGATAACGACGTCAGTAAGATGTTTTTATTTTTATTTAAACTAACGAACTAACCATCACGCCGTTTCCCCGCAGGGGTAGGCAGAGAGGATTGAACGCCACACTATTCTATCCTGGCGCACCACTTTTGCTTCGGCCACTTTCATCCATCTTATCATACAAGTTCTACGGTAGTTGCGGCTTTTAACAGGGCCATCCTCAGATACTTGTAGTATCTGATCGTGCCAGGTCTTTCGTGGACGCCCTCTATTCCTGTTGCCTTCAACACTCGCCTCATATATTTTCTTAACCATACTTTCCTCGTTCATACGTACCACATGACCAAACCATCTCAGCACTCCTTTCTTTACCCTATCTACCACACTTCAGCCAGCATTGCATTCATGTCTAATTTTTATTTATATATCTTTATTTAGTTAATGATACATAATTGTACATATATGTACACTTATTAAATAATATTTCTCTTCATACATTTTCCATTGTTATGTGCCGTTTACATTCTTGTTTGAACATATCGATTCTGCTCAGCTTCCTCACACTTTCTGGCAGGCTATTATACTCATTTATTCTCTTGTAATATATACAGTTTTGTGTGTTTGTCTTTTTTCTATTTGGAATACTTATTTTGTTTGCGTTCTTATATTATGTCTATATATCGCTAAATTATATTTGATCTTATTTTTAAAATATTTTTGTATTTTGTCGTTTAATATTTTGTGAATGACTATCATTGTATTTAATTTTAATACTTGTTTTATATGAATATAATTTAAATGTGAGGGTATCTTTTTAATTTTGGAATATCTATTTCTCTGTAGAATTATTCTCATTGCTCTAATCTGTTGAATTTGTAATTTTCTTATATCTCCTTCATTACATAGGTATAAAACAGTGGGGCAATATTGAAAATGTAGGGAAATTATTGATTTATATATAGTTATTGCTGTTTCTTTAGTTAATTTTGGTCTTATTCTTCCTAAAAATGATACTTTCTTTGCAATTTTCTTTGTTTTGTATTCAGCATGTTTTTTAAATGATAATTTAGAGTCTATGGTAATCTCCAAATATTTTATTGTATCCACTATTTCTATTTCTCCTCCATCAATCTCTATCTTTATCTCATCATTATTCCATTAATTTCCTATTAACATTCCTTTTCTTTTTTTTGCATTTAATTTTAATTTATTCATTTTAAGCCAATTCGATATATTAATTAATTCTTTATTTAACAATCAAAATTCTTCCAAGTTTTCTCCAGATATTATATATATTAAAGGATGTTGCTATATTCCTTCGGAAAAGTTTGTATAGATGGTGACGTTCACCAAAATGCAATGTGATTAAAAAGTCCGACTTTATCCACGAGATCTCCCATTGTTCAATCTGTGTCGTATAAAGCAAGCAAATAAGAAAAGAACATATACACAAATTTATTTCGGAATATTTGAGATGAACGTGGTGCTACTAAAACATGAATGTAACAACTAAGGTTACAAAGGTAAACGCGCGTAAACGGTTCTGAGCAGGAATTTTTATTTTTAAATAATAATTAAGGTATTTTAATTTAAAAACTAACTTTTTAGTGAGTAAAGCCTCACAATACGGGAATAAATAGAATGTACTATTAATAATCATATATTTATATAAATAAAAAGCGTTTTAAAATCTTCAAAAAACGTAAAAATTTCTTGAAAATTTAAAACATTATCAATTTTGAATATTTTTAAATTTCCTTATTACTAATTTCAGATAATGAAAAATACTTTATACGCATAAAAAACATATTTTGCGTACATTTAATATTCATAAACACGTTGCGCCGCCTAGGACACTAAAAACTCTTTTTTTGGCCGCGGCCTGTCGATTAATGCTTATATTTTCTTAATTATTATAAAAAATGTTCAGTTTATTACTTTTATATAATAAAAAAGGTTCTATCTAAGTTATTGCTCTAAAAAACTTACAGTCTAGTATATACATTCTGATAGAAATGAATAATTAAAACCCACATTTTCGTGAAAAAAACGCCAAAATATGAATTTGCAATGAATGTCCAGCCTTAATGGTATTAGAAATGAAGATAAAGAGAACCTGCGAACCTTGAGGTAGTCTCATATCTAGTAATGAAAAATACGCTGATGATAATGATGAAATTCGGGAGTACAAATTGCTCCAAAACATATTTTAAAATTGAAGAAACTACTTTCATAAATATTATCTTCCAAGAGGTGTTCCGTTAAGTAGAATTTGTAATGACACTTCGCACACTGTACTTTGAGGTGTCACTACTGAAGACAGAAATAATAGAACTTAACTATTACTTAAGTACAAAGTCACGAAACACCCACACACGTACAGCGCTACTTTATTCCCCGCTCAAGTTTCTTCATAAACAGTTTCCATTAGGCAAACAAACCTCACCCGCAAAAGAACACCGCCATTGTAGCGGAGAACACAACCAAAGTTATGATCTGCGGAATTCGTGTACATCACGGTAAGCTACGGGGCAGAGTTCGCAGATGGCGCCTTGTGCTTTCCCCGTAAGGTGGGATCTTGTTAACATGCACACTACACACTACCAACTTCCCTCATATTGTTGTGCGCATGTTTGTTTATTACGGCGATGCTCCAACTTTAGTGCTCGCTTGCCCACATAAAATAATACTTTTGTACTTGAAACTACATCGTGTACATTGTATCGGATATGCAATCTATTATCTTAGTCTATTCTGTTGAAGCATATTTCCGCCGCAAGACACTCTTCTGTCGTTGAAAAATCTTAGTTCCATCGAGTACATCCTAATGATGTATAACATATATCTGTAGCAAAATAAAACTTAATAAGATTTATTTGTAATTAATAAGAATTAACTTTGTTTTCACCACTTATGGTATTTGCTAAAAATACCAACATGTTTCAGGGTCAAGTTTAATTTATTTAAACGACTGCCAACCAACAAAATAGTATTTTAACTTTAACTAAAATTGAAGATTTTTAAAGACGAGTGAAAATAGCAGGAACAGTGAGCATCCGCAAAGACTTTTAAATAAAATAATAAAAACAGAAATTTTAATAAAATAAGAATAATACAAATATAAAATGATAAATCAAATATAAGAGGACGAATCTGAGAATCATGAAAGTGGGTGAGGCAAAAAGCCCTTCGAAATGGTAAGTTAGTAATAATTTTCATATGTTATGATTAGAAAATAACATATAGGTAACAAAAAGAAAATAAACATAATATGAAATATCTACTCTCTTTTGTCTTTTATGATTTTTTTAGAACTTAATTTTTCATTGTATTTTCAGAAAAAAAAGTGATAAAATTAAAATCTCACAAAAAAGTACTTTAAAAGCAGTAAAGGTGATGAAAAAATATAAGTTTTTTCTTATGTGCTAGGTACTTCTTCACCAT
Source organism: Agrypnia vestita (assembly GCA_016648135.1). Taxonomy (NCBI): domain Eukaryota; kingdom Metazoa; phylum Arthropoda; class Insecta; order Trichoptera; family Phryganeidae; genus Agrypnia; species Agrypnia vestita. The sequence continues at coordinate 89,359 of JADDOH010005183.1, read as the reverse complement.
TTCACCGATTTGAATGGCAAAATTTTGAAAACCGATAAAGATATGCAATAATAACAAAATTTCATCCGACTGAGCATAGAAAGGAAAGAAGAATAATTAAAAATTAAAAGAAATAAATTTAAACGCGGAAATTATGTTTATAATTTATTTTTCAATTTTTTATTATTATTGATACATGCAGAGAAAACCGTAAAAAGTGAGAGAAAGAGTTCATCAACGCAAAAAGTGAAAATGTATAAAAGGTTACAGGTTGGCATTTGTCGTTCAAGTTGTCCGGGATATAGAACTTTTGAAGATATATATGCACCATGCTTTGTGTCTCCTTGTACACCAAATAATACAATTTGATTTGCACTCTTTCAGAGAAACGGAGCCAACGTGATTCACGCAAAAGAGTTGTGCAAGAATTTTAATATTCTATGTCACTTGGACTATGGTGACAATATTATCGAACGATCTAAAAAAACCTCCAGCACTCTAGAATTACCTACAATATTCGGGAGACGCGTAAAATACCCCAGAACTTTCTCTTAAATACTAGAAACGAAAATAATCTTCTCGAGACTTAATTGAGACTAGAAATTGCTTATAATTAGTGGGTCTAGGCCGCGGCGGGAAAGTTTGTTTTGATATTGCTATCAGTGCGAAATAAGCCGCGTACGATGGCTGGTGTGGCCAGTCGTGGAATTTCGAAGCAACAGATATTAAGCGAAATAATTAGAAATAAATGCGACTACTACGTGCAATAATTTGAAGAAATCAATAATCTATATGATAAATAACGTGTTCCCAATGATAATAAAGTATTCATAGACGAGTGATAAATTGTAAAATAGTGTGATTTCAAAAATAGTGTTTTGATTCAATTTGTGTTAAGTGGCGTCAATTTTATGGAATAACTGAACACTAATTAATAAATCGCTAATTAATTCCTAATATTTCCCACGATCCATGACAATATTATTCACTTTCAGGCATTCAGAATAGATGTGATCTATCCAAATGAAATTTCGGCAGTCTTACTATGTATAATACGGTTACAGTAGTCTACGTGTGACATCACAAATACCCTTTTTCCTCCAAACAGTCCACGTAGTCAGAACTGCACCTTGTACTTCAGATAAATATCGGATAAGCTTATCTAGTAATAGAAGCGTCTCATATTTAGTTTATTAAAACAAGTAGACTTCGTTGGTTGAGCTGTGTGAAGAGGGTGAGTGTCCACCAATATCCGAAGTCATCGCTGAAGACTAAATGGAGCGCAGGAGCATTGGAAGATCGAAGCCAAGAAGCAACTAAGCACAGTATTGGAAAGGCAATTGATGGACCGCGCTGCAGTTTGAGAACCAGCGCTTCATGCCACGCCGCGTGTTCCGGTTCTGTGTTCCATCTGATGAATGGCTGTGGAATGTTTGCTAATTCCGTCCCCCTCTAACGGATGTGGTGTGTCCGCCATTACAGTCATCGAACACAACACATATACACAAACGCGCGCGTACTGCGACGTTTGAATTTCAATCGTTCCCGTAGAATTCCTGTGGTGATAGAAAACTAAAATTTTTTTGTTACACCAGGTAAAATTTATAGGTTTAAATATTTATTTTTAAGATATCTAACTAATAATGCATTAATGCGTCCTAAGTAAACTCGTAAACACCTGACATTTCTTTTCGTTCATCTTGTTCACACATTCAATAATTGTGGAATATGTTTAAAACGATAAAATATCAAATAATTTTATGAAAGGTCGTTCATAAAACAAAATATTATAAAAATATGAAATTTTGATGAACGATTTGAACTGATATCAAAGGCAGAGGGGAGATTTTAAAATTAATATGCTTTTGATAAAAACATTTCTTCCAAACTTTCAAAATCTGTTATCAATTGTGAAATTGCCAATATTCGATTGTCATATTTTAACACATTGCCCTAAATTCTCGTCATATAGTTTTATTTTATTATTATTATTTATTTCAAAAAATCCTTGTTTACAGTATATAGGTACTCAATAATAATTTAACAATAAAAATATAGGATAAGATAACACATTTTTTTTGTTATATTTGTGGATTATGCCACTCTACTAGGCTACGCCTGTCCCAGAGTGGCGTTATAGAACACAATTATAATATTTTTTTTGAATTCGTCAATAATATTTGTTTTCAAAAGGTAATAATTATGTATCTACAAAGTATCAAGTGCAATGTTAGTGATAGGTTGAGTGAGTCATAAGTCCAAGTGTAAATATGTGTAGAATATTGCTTAATGTATAAAAAGGGTTAAAGTTTTGTTTAAGATTATTTTTTATTTTTCTTAATTAATTTATTTGTGTGTGTATGAAATGTGTATTTTGAAATACGGTTTCGTGATAGGTATAAAAAATCGTGAAAGTCATAAGTGCTTGAACAGAATCGCGCAAAAATCCCAAAACTTTAATTTGTTCTCAAAATTATATAGCACCTCTTTCTAATACAAGTTTTTGAATGTAAAATATTTAGATTGATAAAGCCCTCAAAAGGCGAAACGCGTCTCAGAATATTAAAAAGGTAGAAATTAAAAAACAAATGTTTTCATTTCTATGTGATTATGGAGTTCTACATACTTACCTCTGAAACAATAAATTTCAAAATTGAATATTTAACAGAATATTATGTTTCATTAAAATCTGAATAATCAAATTATAATAATTGTGATAGGAATATTAAGAGATATTTTGTGATTCTTTTTTTAAATTTTTATATTTACTCGCTTAAATGTTACGTTCCAATATTTTAACTGCACGCTCCTGGCAGTAATTTAGGAACGCAGACATATATTTTGAAATAAAACATCGAAATAAAATATTTATATGGCAAAATATTATGTTATATTGAAATCTGAATAATTCGATAATAATTGTGGTTGGAATATTATGAGATATATTGTTTGATACGTGTTTCAATATATTCTCACATAAATGTCCAATGTTCTCACTGCACGCCAATGATAGTAATTTAGGAACTAAGAAAAATTAAGTTACTCCCAGACATCTCACCCCCTCACTGCAGTGATTAAATTATTATAACCTACGCAAAACTATGGTGTATCGCTAAATAAATAGTCAAAAATATCGGAGTAATTTGCTTTAAAATCTCATTTATTGATAGACTAAAGCCTTAATATGACGATATTAACAACTCTCCCTGTTCTCCCTTGAAGCCTGCTCTATCTGCCGATCGAAGCTCCCGGACGCAATCATTTTTAATGATTCACCCCCTTCCAAATTGGATTTGTGACAAATGAGCTTAATTTTGTCACCCCGGAAGCGGGGAGCGGACTGAGGCGACTGATGTCACATCCCTTTCCGGTCGTAATTATTTTATAAATTTAAAAGCTGTTTGCTACATAATTTCAATTAGTCCCAAAACAAATATCAATGTTCTGGTGTACTTTTTGAAAGGATTTATTTTATTTTTGGAATTTATTCGTAATATATTGAAAGTAAAGTTAAAAAAATATGCTTTTGAGATGACAAGGCGTAACGTTTTTTGTTGTCATAATTAAAATAGTATTGTTAGGGGTTGTGGCTGCGGAACGTAAATATAAACACTAGAAAATAATTCTCGAATTATTAATTAGTGATAAATCAATTATGAAATGGACAAAATCACTTAACATGAATAAAACTAAACGCTATTTTTTAAATGACACTATTTCTCAGTATATCACTTATATATGAAGACTTTATTATCGCTGGGAACACTTTATTTCTCGCTCGTAGTACATTCAATTCGCACGTAGTGTTTATCGCATTTATTTATTTGGTCACTTGGGTAAGAACTCGCTCGATCATTTCGCCGGTAGGTTATCTATCGCAACTGGGCATACCTGGTCATCGCTTCGTGACTCACTTTGCACCGAACGAACTATTAAAATAATCTCACTGCGCCGTGGCGTAGTCCCAATTTTTATACCCAAACGCTATTTTTTTTAAAACCTCCTAGATTATTCTATTACTATTACAATACTAGAATTGTGAGAAAGTTCTCGACGCTTCTAGCTTGTTCCAGGCGTTTCTAGAATATTTTAGATAACTCAATATTGCTATAGACCGCTCTCGATCCTTCGATAGTGATATTATTACAAGGGATTCGGTCAGTGCGATATCCCCTCTGATTACCATTTTGTTACACAATTTTAGTATTAAAAGTGATAATTATGCCTATGAATATGAAAAAATATCATAATTTATAAAATATTTCTTAGGAAAACAAATTGTGTGTTATTTATAACAAATAACACATTTCTTTTAAGAAAATAGGATTTAAAGAAAAAAATGTATCAAATGCAAATGAATCACTTTTCATTGAAAGTAATAATGGAAAGAAACAAAAAAAAATATGTAAAAATACCAAAATATGAGATTCTTAACTCAAAAACGTTTTTTAAACATCTTGTTACTCGGTGTGCGATATTATAGTTAAATGCTCTTATATAGTTTTCGATATTCTTTTGATTATAGACATAAAAACGAATACCTTTTTTAACAGTTAACACAGCTCTGCCAAGTTCATTTATTTAAAATAAATTTTTAAATAAATGAACTTGGCATTGCTGTGTTAACTATTAAAGGTTTATTTAAAATACATTTTTAAATAAAAAGAAAAACAACAATATATGACAAGATTATTTTAATGAATTATTTACGAGTAGAATGATATCCAGAATAGCCTTTATGTTTTTTGTTAGGTGTATTTACATCGTTTTTTCATTCACAATAATTAAAAATACATAATGTTCGAATGATTGGTAGGGTCGCAGTGGTAAACTCCCCGCTGGACGGAATGTGCCTATAAAATGCTGCGTAACGCCACGTTGTCTACTATCAGCAAAGTCTGACTCTCTAGCGTCCACGAGTGGTCATCAGAGAACCCTGGACAATGTGATGACCACTATAGTAACATCACAGCAGATAAAGTGAGGGAAAATTGCAAAACTCTGACGCCATAAAACGGTAATCAGCCAGTCAAGGGAAGGAAAACCCCAATAGAAAGCCCTGGTCCTCCAGGTTAGGGCGTAGGGCTAACAACGCTGCCCCATAATTTTTTTTTATCTTTCAAGAGCCTTTTTTTACGCTTCAACAGGCCAGGAGGCCCAATCATAGAAGTGATATACATCGCAAAACACCCAGACTTGAGTATATCACATAGATTAAAATTGTGAGCTCACCGGGAATCGAACCCGGAACCCTGGGTGTGGGAAATCAGTGTCATACCCACTGCGCTAAGAGGGCCGCCTCTTGAGGAGGCCAAGAACCACCAGGGGGTGTAGAGCCAAGAGTGATGATGATGATTATTTTATCATATAGGAACACTGATCTAAGATAGCAAACTCACAATAAAATTTTTACAACACACTTCAACAAATAATTGGTAAAATTTTTATGCTTATTAAGCAAACGACATGTGAAAAGACGTCACAAATACGTCAAATCGAGCTCAAAAATTTCACGTCATCGAAGATACACCGAATTTTGCCGATAAACGTAAGCTAGCGTAACCAGGTTGTTAGTGCAAGACCTGGTCCGCCATATAGATTGCAAATTACATATATGTTATATTGAGGCACATGGAGAGAAAATATAAAAAGGAGAAAAAGGAAGGAAAAGAGAAATAATTAAAATAATAAAGAAAAAAGAAGAAAAGGTAATGAAAATTCAAATCTTTTAAAGAATTTCAATACCTCAGCTTGACACAAATGCCAGATGATAAACTTGTTGTTTTAAAGGCATGATATACATAATCGTGTCTTAAGTACTTGCATCAAAACCACAGCCGGCATGCTTTCAGTGGATCAGTTACAAAACGTCTGTTTGAGTAAACGGATACTAATTGTTCAACAATTACGAGCAGAACTATAACCTCATACACACATACACATATAATACGAGAACAATAGACTCATACACATACACCGAAGATCCATCTATTATACAGGGTTATTTGGAAATCATTGATAACCTAGCAGAAATATATTCCTGCCTTGATTATGAGTCGAAAATGTTGAAGCATTCATGGCTTAATATCAATAGTTGTGGAGTTATGCAATATCAAAGTTGGATTTGTTTTTTCAATATTTCTGACTTATTTTTATAAAACGTTGAACTATCATCACAGTAACTTATATCGATTACGAAAACTTTATTCGTTTCAAAACAAGTTAAATAAAATGACAAAAACCCTGCAGAAATTCGACTTGCAATGTTTTCCAATTGGTATTGGAAGATTTTTATTATTTTATTTGACTTGTATTAAAGGGAATAAATTTTTCGTATTTGATATAAGTTATTGTAAGGATAGTTGAACGCTTTACAAAAAATAAGTCAGAAATATTGAAAAAATATAGATGTCACATTTTCGACTCATAATTAAAACAGGAAAATAGTCCTGCGAGGTTATTTATGTTTTTCAAATAATCATATAAATTCGAAACAAATAAACAAGGATACGAGAACACAATGAAATTTTGATACCAACACCGATGTACGGACGTAAATCCTGGAGCTAGCAGAAAAATATAGAAATGAAATTGAACGCAGTAGACATGTGATCACACAGGTATGTACGGTAAATACATATTTGAGTAAAGAATAAAGAAATTAATTAGTAAAAAAAGTAACCCATAAAAAACACGTTTTTACAATACTCCCTTTCTCATTTTCGGGTTTCGTGTCTACTATATGCGTCGGAATCTCCATACAAGTTGTATGAAAAAACCATTAAAAATTTGGAAAATCCAAAATTATACTATAATTATTAATTTTTTAAAACGAAAATTTGTTAGATTATTTTTATTGTCGCCAGGAGTCTGCTTGCAAAGTTTCAGCTCGATCGGATTACGGGAAAAGGGTTAAAAATCGATCCAAATTTTTTGCGTCAAGCAAGCAAGCAGACGCTACGAGTTAAAAGAATGGAAGTAATAATGCATGGCTCAGGTAGTTGGGGCATGTTGACCGAATGAATAAGGAAAGAACGGTTGTCTGTCCGTCCGTCTATCTATCTGTCCCCGTAACTTCTTGTATGGTCCGTAATTTCAGTCGAATTCACTGCTAAAAAGACGGCTGGAGATGGGGCTTGAACCCCGGGCCACCAAGCCCGAACCGGCCGATTAACGCATGTGGCTACGGCCGCCTCTCCGTAGACCGCCAAAAAGATGCTATATATATTTACTAGGGCTTTGCAAAGACGCGAACCAATGTTTCGTCATTTTTGACGGGTTACAGCTAGTATATATTGTATCGCAAGTGTTGACGGCGCACAATGGGCGAAATTCGGGCGCTAGCCGGAAAAAAATACTTTTGCGCCACGGATAATATCATAAACTGCATTTGATAAAGTAAAAGTGAAATAAAATATATGAGTTTGAATGAAAGAATTAAATGCAATGTCCTACATTTATAAAATTTATTGATTTTTTCAAAAGACTTGTCACGTAAGAATTGGAGCGGTATTGGATCAACTAAACAAGGCATTTCAACTTAAAATATATTTAAACTATAAAAACTAGGCTTAAAATGGTTTAAATAAAATTTATAAATTATTTATAAAAAGAATTTAAGGAAAACAGTAAATAAATAAATATTTAACAATGTCATAACTTCCTCTGGAAGCGGTCCATTTTTTTGTCAAGCCAATTTTCTGAAACTCAATATTATTGGATAAGATGATATTAATAAATTAATGAATATATCCGATTTTTTTTATATTCCCGAAAATTCGGGAATGACCCAGCCTAAAATTTTCGGCATGTAAAATCAATTATGTAATCGTTCATAAATACTCGTATTTTTCATAAAATGGTCTTTAATGCCATTTTAATCTTGTATCCTGAAGATGAGGTTTTCAGAGTAATTTAAAAGCTTTGAACAAGTTCAGCATCATTTTTCTTAGTCATCAAAAATTTCTTAGCCGTATTCCCATCATTCGTATGTCCTCTTCCACGTTTAGGAATGTCATTATTAATTATTAATTAATATCATTAATAATTCAGTTCTTAAAATATTTTGAAAATGCTTGAAAATGTGTCAAACTCGAACGCATACACGGCGACGTATCCAAATTATAATTTCTCCAAAAACAATGAATGCAGCGCGCATCATTTCAATTACCAGTTTCAAAATAGCGAAATCGTATGAAAAACAGCAGGCAATGGACGACGGCCAATCGTAGACTCTATCGGTCCAGCCATCTGCAGGAAATAGAATCAAGATATTTTTATTGCTTTTAAGTAACTTATAATTACAGCAGTTCTAGAATTAAATCTATATTTACTAGGTGTAATTAAAGATTTAAAACAAACACTTACAAAAAATACCGAATTTCTGGTGAAGAAAATCGCAAAAAAATGTCCTCACTTGGAAGAATAAGAAGACATATAAATAAAAATACAAGTTTATTAATATACAATACTACGATTTTCCCGCACATAGATTATTGTTCCAGTATATTATTTATAAGCACCGAAGTAATGTTAAAGAAACTACAAATAGTACAAAACAGAGCGATGCGCACAATACTGAAGTGTAATAGTAGAACTAAAATAACAAAAATGAAAAATGCCCTAGAAACTAAATCAGACTGAAAACTAAATCAAAGAATAGTATACAATGTAATGGTTCAAATATTTAAAATTAAACATAGATTAGTACCCAAATACTTTGATGACAGGATGAAGCTGCAAAACGATTTTCATTCCTATAATACAAGAGGAAGCGACAACATAAGACTACCAAAGAAAAGAAAAACACCTCACATAATTGTATAAAGGTATAAAAATCTTCGATAGCCTGCCAAAGGAAATTCAAGACATGGAGAATATAAGAAGGTTTAAACTGAAGTGTATGAATTATTCTTTTAAACGATTAGATGAAATGCAACATGTCCAAGTGAAATCATATATTAGGCCACACAACAATATGTGTGGAACTAAATTATAAAAAAAAATTAAAAAATTGTTTATTTAGGAAAAAATTTGGGACCTGCATTGATTTTCGACGTATATTCATCTCCGTCGTTTTTGCCCCGTTTATTGCGGATGTATAAACCTGACAACTTGACGGTCGGTCGTAAAGTCGGCTGTCATTCCCGACATAAAAGTGCAGCTCGATCAAAGTGGCTTAGGGACGCCCGGGAAGCGGTGACGAGGCGGGACGTCCCGACGCGCCCGACGCGTCCGGAATATGTTTCCGGCCGGCATTGTGTCCGCTTCCGGTCATGTGACACCAGCGCGATTGTGTAAGCTGGGGATGAGATGGCCGCGAGGATTAGCACCCCGATTATGCGCGGCCCCGATTTATCATCTGACCCCCGGCACAACAACAGACTAATTAATTCACATAAATTAAATTAATTCAATTCAATTTATAACGCTGCAAACCACCCAGTAAAGACTGAATTATAATAACAGATATTTTTAATAAATGTAAATATTGTAACGAGCTGTTCGTTGACATTTGACAGTTCCATAGAAAAGTGTCACATGCGCAGAACGGCGGGCCGGTATGCCCAGTGGTTGAAATAAGAACTAACATGATTAATAAATAGCGAAGAAATGGAAGGGTTCTTACCCGAGTAGAAAAACAAAAGAGAGCTGTTCTTTTGTGTTTGAATAAAAAATAGCAGTAGTATTGCGTTGCGAGCGATTGTAAAATGTGAGAGATAATGTACAAGCGATAATAAAAGATTTATTTTACGAGTTGTGCCATTTCATTTTTCGAGCGAGCCACGCCACGTAACAATATGATAGAAATTTGTGTAAGTGTTAAAATTCAATGGAAGTGAATGGTTATAATGCTATGCTGTATTTAGATAATCTTAAATTTACGAATAAGAATTAAACGATGCTATGGGTTCCGTAAAGTATAAAGTCGATCACAGCATCACCTAAGTTTATACCTACTGCACGCCACTACCGTAAAGGTACTGTACTCGATGCAATACACAGGGAAATAGGGGATCACTTTAACGGGAATTGGAAAGGAAAGAAAGATGGGGATGTGGACTGTAATTTTAGGGTTATTAAATAAGGATAATATACCGAAACTCACTACTATGAGTACTAGTGTTCCTTCTCCCACTGTTTCATTGCGTTTTTCAAATGAAATCAACAATTCACTTTACATGACATGGATGGACAATTGTTCGATATACAATTGACACAAACGATACTACGCTCGTCGGCAGATAAATTTTGACAGCAGGTAGATCACGAATCAATATTCGCCACCAACACCAACCACAATTGGTGTAGGACAAAGGGAGGGAGTGAGAAGGGAGTCAAACGCCAGATTCGTTGTGCAAGTGGCACTTATATTATAGATATAGGCAAATACTGAATAGGTACTTTTATACAGAATAGAAAATTGAACACACAAATGAACATAGATGGTATTAATACTAGAGACATAATATGTTCAGAGATAGCCCCACTCACTATTATAACTCATCCACGAGGACTATTTCACTTCACTATACTTTATGCTTTGACATGTTCAGCTTTGTTTCAAAATTCAGGCATGATGTCTTAGGATTTTTATGGATCTTTAACAATTGAGCTTTAGTAAATAGTAAATTGATTTGTAGTTTTCCATGATAAGAAAAAAGTGACCTATCGAGGATCTGCCTGGAACCCAACAAGAGCCCTAGATTGCGCTAATAAACAGTCAACCTCAAGAGGATCTCTGCCCATGAGATGGACCATGGATCTAACCTTCTTCTTCTTCTTGTACCATCTCTTATTTGAAATCGTCAATAGAACTCTATTCACCATAACTCACCAGTCCACAGTTACCAGTTTCATACGCAGCCATGAGATGCTGAGTTATTCCTCGCTTCTTAATCCGATTATTTTTCACAGAATGATGAGTTGGTTGATTGTACTAAAGTCCTCTCATAATATGTTTGAGATACTTAAGTTTTCTTATCTTGATGTCCGCAGCACTTCGGTCTTTTTCTGTACGCCGGAGTACTTGAACATTCGTAATTCCGAAAACTTTTATTGTACGTCTATCCACATCTCAAAGCCTCGACTTTACGGATTAACTCTTGGCTTAGGGTCCATGAAGCCACTTTATATAAGCCTAGCCATGGAACTATTAGTGAAAAAGTCGAACCCCGAAATCTTAGTCGAGAAAAAAATTTCATTTTTGTATAATATCTTGTAATAATCCATGTTCTAGAAAAATTTTAAAGTACTCAAAAATATTGAGCGTTAAAATATTTATTATTTTCTTCTTCAAACACAGCAAAATTATTTTGTGGTGGCATTATAATTATAATTTATAAAAATAAACTTTGTTTATGCCACTTTTTTATTGAAAAAAATTCAACGTGTTTCAAAGCCAATGGCTTCTTCGTCAGGATAGCAAATGTATTGGCTTTGAAACATGTTGATTTTTTTTCAGTAAAAAAGTGGCGTAAAAAAAGTTTATTTCTATAAATTATATTTAATATTCTTTATTATTTCAAATCGTAACATCCAATGCTTTCTACTGTGATTATTTTTGAATATTCTTTTAAAATATTTACCTTTTTTTGCCATTATATTTTCGAACACATCTTACGACTTTAAGTTCCCGAGTTTATGGACTTATGCATGGCTTAAGCCTTCAGAGTACAACACCCCCGCTAAAAGAATACTAAGCTCCAGAGTATTAAGATGCTGGGGAGAGATAAATCCCCGTGCCGCCAAACATCTCGTTGAGTTATCTCCGACACTGGGAACTTTTATCTTCGGTAAGTAAAAAGTTTAAGTTTTTCAATATTGGTAGGATCTCGTCGGTATGAAATTAATTTGATTGCCGGTTGAGACGTCATAATGGTTAAATGTGATATTCCTACACGAAAAGTTACTTAAGCACTTTGTTATCTGCGCTGAGGATTTCAAATTAGAAAAATCTTTCCCGTTTTGACGTTTATAGCTATTTTATAACGAATCGCTGAGATCTTGCGAGACTTTGAAACAAATTATATTTAAATGGTTTACATTTGAGTGCTCAGAACGAGGAGTGCTTGAAGCTAGCTTGACGTCGTTTCTGCAAAATAACACAACTGAAATAATATTATATATTTTAAAAAAACTCATAAATTTTGCATATTCCACATTGATTGTATGTTTGATGTTTATAGCTTGTGGCTGGACATAAGTATTAATCAAAAATTGAAAAAATGATAAAAAATTCACAATAAGAATTTGTAATTTATTATAACATATATGTATTGTATCTAATGTGTTCAAAAATTAAAATTAATTAATAATTTGATTCTGGCGTCCAGATAAATAATGTAATTTGTAACTACCGCATTAAAAAAAGTGATTGATTAAAATGGATAATATATGTAAATCAATTATTAATAAAATGAGAAACAGACAAGGTCGATATAGCTTCAATTGGAATGTCTAATACATCCACCGTACTCTCCGGACCTTGCCCCAACAGATTACCATTTTTTTCGAAATTTGGATAACTTCTTGCAAAGGAAAAAATTCAACTCCGATGGGGCAGTCCTCAACCGCCTTCAAAGATTTTATTGATTCCCGTCCGAATGGTTTTTTTAGTAAAGGGATCGATGAACTACCTATGAGTGCATAGATAGCAATGGTACATACTTTGATTAAATAAATATATTATAATAAAAAAACGGCTTTATGTTCCTCCCATACTAAACGCCAATCAACAAAAGATTCTCATATTTGGAACACATATGAAACATTCAAAAATGTTATAATGTGTGGATATTCTTTCGATGGAATTGGTGATCATTGCATTACGTAGAGTGATCACTTAAGCCAGCTCATACAGGTTGTAAGCCCTGGTCCATCGTATAAAAAATAAAAAGAGATTTCCATTACGTTTCTCATATAAAACTCGGTGAGACTAATACAAATTATCTTAATGGCTAACCGGCTTTTCAATAATTGAAAACCGCGATTGACTATGGTTTTATATAATAATGGAGGAACTTTTTATTTATTCTAATAAAACATAAAAAATCCTCTATTTTTAAAAAACATGCAAACATAATTTTCTTACCATATATTCTATGACTTTAAATAACACAATTTATGAAATACTAAACAATTAATTTTATTGCGAATTCCTGCTTCATCTGATTTGAGCTGTATCATTTGATTTTTCTGGAACCATTATCACTTCATTTATCGCTTTTTTCATTTCGTCCTTTTGTGAGAGTACAGGCTCCTGTCCCAATGGTTGGTTCTTCACTCACACGTGAGACATGGTTGTTCCAATCATCTGGATAAAGACGTTCCAATAAATGGTTTGCCAAGCTTAAAACAGATTCCTAAAAAGGAAACACATTGCAATTTTTTTTTGTAAATAGATATGCAAACACGGAATGCGTGTGATATTCTTACTATTCTCTAACTAAGCCAAAAGCTTGTGCTATGAAAATAGAACTAACTTGCTGGTGTCCTGGAATTGGGCTCGAACCACCGACCACAGATCACTAGGCAAGCGTCATGACCACTACACCAACAAGATACTCATTTATTAAAGATTAATTACTGGATTTTATTCCCAGTTGGATCATAATTAAGAAATATAGTTTATGATGCCTCATAGGGCATTTTTTTGTAAGGGAATTTTTTTGTAATTTCAATAAAACATAATAATTTCGTTGTCTGTCCGTCCGTTCGTCCGTCTGTCTGTGTGTCCATCTCCGTAACTTTATATAGCGTCCGTAATTTCGTTCGGATTCACGGCTAAAAATAACAAATTGAAAGGCCGGAGATGGGGCTTGAACCCCGGGCTAGAGAACCCGAACCGGCCGCTCTACGCATGTTGCTACGCCAAAAATATATTACAAATAAATACGAGGGCTTAACAAAGATTCCAAATAATGTTCTGTCATTTTTGACGGGTTACAGCTAGTTAAGTAATAAAATGTTTGCAACGAACGCCGCCTTATTGGACACGCCAATGAATTTTCGACGATATTTTCTGATGAACCAACCGAGACATGATTGGTCGCAATCGTTTGAAAATGACGTCATAAATTCGCTAGCGTGCCATGCGAAATAAGTTTCATTGCGGCCCGCTACCAGCGTAATACGTTTCCTTATGGTTTCCTAGCGTCGTTTCGGCTACCTGATAAAATATCTTTATTACTAACCATTTACGATTACTTTTCTAATAAATCATGTTTCCGCTAGTGGTGTGCTATTATCATTTTTGGTCGACTCGAGTGCCACGTGGACCTAGTAGATCATTTGAATTTCAATTTTTGTATTATTTGGGTTAGGTATCTGTTCTCCAACCCCGGGCAATACCAAATATATGTTTAATCTTCGGATTAACAATAACTCTTCCCGATATTGGATTTAAATTAATAAACCACCGATTCTTACTTCGTTCGAGATGATGATTGAAACACAAAGTTACTTTATATTTTAGGCGACAAAAGGAGAATTATGCTAAATAGTTTTATCAAAATTATGTACACGAGAGTAAAAAACTGTAGCTACGATGAAGTATAATTTTAAAACAGAACTTTTTATAACCTCTTTTTATTATTTTTAAACAAAGAAACAAATTGCATACTTACAACTTTTTTCCACATATTCTATTTTTCAAATATTTTTCGATAAAAATAATAATGTATCGAGTACTTACTCGTAAAAAATAAATAAAACAAATTTTTTGTTAATTCAAAAAACATATGTACACATATGAAATCAACTCAAATTTTTAAGACATTTTTTTAAATATAATACATCGCCAAATTGTTCGATCTATATTTTGGAGACGAAACAGTATCAATTTTGATTTCCTTAGTAAGTTTGACAGATCAGCCAACGCAAACTATAGAAAATTATTCAATGATTCAAATACTTATCCATAGATACATGTAAAAATTCAAAGAAAAAGGCTGATTTGTCAAACTTACTAAGAAAGTAATTGCGATTTTTAAATTGGAATTACTCGTTAAATATTTGCGTGCTGGGTTATTTTATGACATTTTTGGAATCGGGACCCTCAATTAAACCGGAAAATGTGTGAATATTAAAAATATCTCCCAATGTCATATCGTGCACTACACCCGGAATGTTTTCCAATTGATACTGTTTCGTCTCCAAAATATAGATCGAACAATTTGGCGATGAATTATATTTAAGAAAATGTCTTAAAAATTTGAGTTGATTTCATCATACATTTTTGGAATCAGGACACTCAATTATACCGGAAAAAGTGTTTAATACAGTTCCCAACACCACATTGTGCACTTATTAATGATACTTCAACGCTTTGTAAAAAAATAAGTCATAAATATTTAAAAAAATAACTTTGGTATCGCATAACTCCATAACTAATGGTCATGATTGTTTGAACATTTTCGACTCATAATCCAGGCAGAAATCCACCTGAAAATTATTGTGGACTATCTCTGTTACACCCTGTAAAATCAACTTTTTGAATGTTGTATTGTATACATGTTCTTTATCTGCCTTATTTAAAATATTTGAATCCAGTATGCTACGGTTGAAAAATTTTAATTCCCATGACTACTTATTATTTTTATTATTGTATAAATTAAATTCACTCCTTATTAGTATCGTTGAATGATTTGGCACTACTTTGTGCAACATTTTAATTTAAAATATAATTTTTATTTCAATTTTGTACGACACGCAATATTTTACTCATTTATTTATTAATACGATATACTTTCGAGAGAGAAAAAATAATTATTTAATACTAATGTACAAAACTTAGTTATTAGATATTAGTTACTGTACCTACTATACTTTCGAGTCTCCTTCTAATCTTAAGGTTGTAACTGAATAATTGACATAAACACATCATTCTATTAATCTATTCGGGTAGGGCGTGGAGTTACTTGATTCGGAGGTTTTTTTTGGTCATTTACGGAAACAAGTCGAGGATCGAAGAAGTGTTTTAAAATGTGTCATATTATTTAAATGTGTCTTTCAAGAATTTTATTGAGGATTTCAACAGTTTCTAAATTATTATTCATTATCCATTCTTTATGCGTACCGAGTGAAGAAGTTTTAATTTGTGACTGTCGAACGAATGGTAAGTATCAATTTTGTGGTTGGAAAATTCAGAGAAGTTGTTAAAGAAGTTGTATTAAAGTTTCTCGCGGTTAAGCCTGCTAATTTTTTATCACAATCTATTCAACTCCTATATTTTTGGTGGAAGCCCTATTTTGCAGATCTCACGTTGAGTACAAAATACTATTAATATAATATTCAGTTATATTCTCTTACGCAAGATGCCGTCTAGGGAGCTCAATAAAACAAGGGAATTATTTTCTCCATTGTGAATGTTTAATATTTTAAACGAAACCCAATAAATAATTCTTGTATTCTCAGTAATATTTTAGTAAAGTTCTTCCTTAAAAAAAATAAAAAACTATTCTTTTTTTAAAATAAGAATCGTCAACATGGTCCGGAGAGACAATCATAATTTTATTATTTCATTACATTAATTGTTTTAAATAACTATTGTATAAGTGGACTAACATCACGAAGAGTATACTGTAAAATAATTGAGAAATAAGCAAAACACTGTAGAAATTACTATTTATATTTTATAAGAAATGAATAAGTTTAGAATGCCTAATATAAAATCAACGCACAAGAACATATGAACAATGCAAAATTGTCTAGAGGTAAGTATTACAGCCTTAAAATATTAAATTTAAATAGACTAAAATTCAAACAAACTAGATTTGTCGCACAAAAAAGAAGATATCTGGCTATTTTGACAGCTTTGAACGCTAAATTGTATAAAGTGATCACTTAAGCCAGCCATCACAGGTCGTAAGCCCTATCGACGCCCAATAAA
The DNA here is from genome assembly GCA_016648135.1 of Agrypnia vestita. Taxonomy (NCBI): domain Eukaryota; kingdom Metazoa; phylum Arthropoda; class Insecta; order Trichoptera; family Phryganeidae; genus Agrypnia; species Agrypnia vestita. The sequence goes on along the minus strand of JADDOH010005183.1, from coordinate 72,489 downwards.
GACTTTCATTCATGTTTTCCCATATTAATATTTTGGTTACTAACCCGCGTCAAAATCTGTTCCTCAGAAGGATCATTCGTCAACCGACGTTTCGCCTGAATCACAGCAGGCATCTTCAGAGTGCCTTGTTAATAAATTTCCGTCACGAGGGGCAGTGCGAGCACGTCCTTTCGTTTCGGAAGCTTATTACCGAGTAAGGTCTGGCAAGTCAAAATCTAAAGTTGGGTACTTCGGTCATTATTAGCCTTAATGGTTTTTGGGAATTTGCTATTGAATATTGGGTATTCCCGCCCGTTGTTGGCCTAAATGGTGTTTGACTGACTCTCTGACTGGTCTCCCACCGGCATTGAAAAACATTTTATTCAACAGTAGATTTCATAGTAAAAAAACCATTTAAATACAACCACTGAACCGGTAAATATTGACACAATAGAAACACCATCGAGTACAAAGCGCATCACAAGGAGTCGGTTGAAGAATGATCCTTCTGAATATCAGATTTTGACGCGGGTTACCCCCAAATAAATTAATATTAACATATATATATGTATGTACCTACTAACTAACTAATATTATAAAAATGCCTGACCACAAAGTTATTGCTTTAAATATGAATAATGATACTGAGAACTATAATTTTTATTTTTTATTTTATTTTGTTTAGCACAAACTTTCTTTACATTTTGTGCATGATGGTATAATATAATGTCATCTTAATAATATCATAAATATTTTATATTTTGTATGTTCCACGCCCAATTTAATTAAAAATTCCTGCGTGAATAGCTTTTCATTTCATGTATACATCATTCTCTATCGGTGATTTATTATTGCAATAGGTGTAAAACATAAATCATTTTTTTAATAAAATGTTTCACAATTCCGTAAATGAATTTCGTTGCGTTCGTATTCGTCATTTGATTACAAAAGTCAACTTGACTATTTGCTATCCACTTAGTTCGTTAAGCCAGCCAAGATTAATATTGAGCGAACCAAGTTTTGTAAGGAACTGTTTCTTCAAAATTTCCTTTGGCGAAAATCCTCGAGGTGAAATCCCAAGAAAATGAGCTAAATATATAACATAATATATCAGAATTATTATTAAATATTATAATACTTTATTTGTTTTAGAAAATTAGTTCATTATTTATTTATTTTTGTACCTAAACACTGAATACGCCTGTCTCTACACAGATATTTCAAGTGAGACAGGCACAGTCCAACCAAAATTTTATACTTAAATTAAATAGAAATAAACAAACAAATAATAAATAAACAAACAAACTTTCATAACAATACTTTCTTAACAATTCGATTCAGAGGTGTTATGATTTTATTGTACTGGACTAATCAATTTTATTAATAATTTAATCCTTCTTTCATAACTTCAGAAGACTACTTTTAATTTTTTTTAATGAAAAATGCTTATAATTTGAAAATGGTTGCATTCGCGAAGGAATAGGGTGGGAATGAATATTTTGAATTAATTTAAGATAAATTTTCAATTTATTTGTATTTTAATGACTTTTTAATATTCGACAAACAAGAAATTTGATTTTATGACATTCCAACGTTTTACAGAATATGTCAGACCTATCTGTTTGGAATTCACTAATGTCCATAACTATGGTACATTCATGTTGGAATATTTTCATCTTATAATTTTGGCAAAACTCAACCTGTGTTATACCTATTGCGGGCCAGCGCCGATAAACCACGTGAAAAATGACGTTTTACGCACTGATAATGTTTGAATTATTTTCATTCGATTTGCAGTTGAGTCGACCAGTCATACGAGCATATTGAAATCATTGAATAAGATCTGATTTCGCAAATCCTGCAATTACGCTGTAATCGGAAACAATTAAAGTCAATTCAATTCAACTAAGCCTTATCATTAAGGTCCAGATTCCTCCGGTAACTGTACCAACGCTGAAGGGGTTTGAGAGAAGGTAGGTGATTGGATCGCATATTGGTATCGTAGAATATTGGGCATTAATATAAAACAATACTATAAGTTTATAAATATATTATAAAATAATACGAAAAGATTAATAATAATAAAGTAATTGATAATACAGTGACTCGGGAGCCAGAAATTTATGGAGAAATAGGGTGATTTTTTAAAAGGTAATTATTTATTTAGACTTTTTACAGGCATTTATTGAGGTAGAATTTAAAAAAGATAGATAGCCTCCATAGTCTCGCCGAAAGGGACCAGAGAGAACTTCAATCCAGGCCCACCATCCGGAGCAGGGAGGAGATTGAAGGCAAAGGGCTTACGACGACAGGTCGTTCCCTATTTATTCCACCCCCTCCGTATTTCATTGAAAGTATAGGGCCGATATGGGAACTATTGGTCACAAAGCGGCCTTGGGTGTGTAGTGGGTCCCTCTTCACTGGTAGTGATATCTCTATACATATATATATATATGTTTAAATAGAAGTTTTCGCGAAGAGATATATGCATTATGAAAAAGTTATATTTCGGGAACTTCGCGGATTTGTAAAAATATTTTATTTTTGTGCTATATTTCGGTTACATTGGGATAACCATTCTCAAGCTGGTCTCTGACAGTTTAGAGTTATCTCTAATCTGTGAGATGAAGATGAACAGTGTGATCCGTTTGAAATATCGGGAGTACAACGGTCCTTCTCAGGACCAACTGACGTGGAATAACCGAGAAAATATATATATATATATATATACAGCGTTATTTGGAAAACATTAATAAACTCACAGGACTATATTTCTGCCTTAATTATGAGTCGAAAATGTTCAAGGTATCATGACCTAATATCAATAGTTATGGAGATATGCGACATCAAAGTTTGCACTTTTTTTTCAATATTTCTGTCTTACTTTTTTGTAAAACACTGGACTATCATTTCATCGTTTCAAAACAAGTTAAATAAAATAATAAAAACCCTGAAAAATTTCCAATTGGAATATTTTCCAATTGAAATTCGTAGGTTTTTATTATTTTATTTGACTTGCATTAAACGGAATGAATTTTTCATATTCGATATAAGTTACTGTAATGATAGTCCAACGTTTTACAAAATAAAAGTCAGAAATATTGAAAAAAAATTGCAAATTTCGATGTCGCATATATCGATAACTATTCATATTAGGTCACCATAGCTTGAACGTATTCGACTCATAATCAAGGCAGGAATAAATGTCTGCGAGGTTATTAATGTTTTCCAAATAATCCTTTATATATATATATATAGATAGATATATATATTATAATATATATATATAGATATATATATCTATATATAAATATGTATATTGACAAGGTGCGCGATCCCTTTTTGGTTCATTCGAAGCGATCAAAGAAGAATGTATTTCGCCGACGTGTTCACTTTTTGATGTGTTAACTTAGTTTCTCCCCGATCGGGCTGGCTCCTTCGGGGAGTATCGCTTCCGCGCCGGGGGCGGTGGGGAAGGCGGGATGCTGGAGAGGTATTCGGATTACGGCGGGCGGCCCCAGAGGTTTGAGATAACGCGGTCTAATGACCTGGTTACGTCTCTTGAAATTTAACCGGGCTCTCGTCCGCGACTCCGTGTATCTGCTGCCGCCAGAAACCCAACGCCGGCCGGTAAGTGCAGCGTCACGGAGACGTTGAGCGTTTATTTTAAAAATAAAATGTACATTCTTCACAAAATACAAGATAAAGATTGCCGGAACACTTGTTCTCGCTGAAGAGAAACGCTCTAGAACATGCAGAAAATTAATCTTTTGAATTAATATAAATTAACTTTGTTTAAACCACTTATTTATTGAAAAAAAATCAACATGTTTCAAAGCCAATGGCTTCTTCATCAGGAAAACAAAAATAATATTTAAAAATCGAAGTATAGATCAAAATATTAAAAAGTGATATATGGAAAATAATAATATAAAGTACCTAATTAATATGAAAATAAATTAAAAGATAACTATTTGCAAAAAGGACCTGATTATTTATTATATTCAATTTACTATTTACACTCTTTCTTATTTCCAAAATTTCTAATTTATCAAATTGTGATTCTGTATAATTTGTATGTAAAATTTGTAAATAATTTATTATTAATTTATTATTATTTTCCATATATAACTTTTTAATATTTTGATCTATACTTCGATTTATAAATATTATTTTTGTTTTCCTGATGAAGAAGCCATTGGCTTTGAAACATGTTGATTTTTTTTCAATAAATAAGTGGTTTAAACAAAGTTAATTTATATTAATTATAATTATGTTACCACAAAATAAATTTGCTACATTTGAAGAAGAAGTAATCTTTTGAAATTTAGGCACATTTTCGCCAAAAATGTTCTAGCAGTCGTGACATTGCATTGTCAAAATTTGGATTTTTTTTCCATATTTCTGACTTATTTTTTACAAAACGTTGAACTTTCATTACAGTTACTTATATCGATTATGAAAATTTCGTTCGTTTCAATAAGAGTTAAATAAAATAATAAAAACCCTGAAAAATATTCAATTAGAAATGGAAGGTTTTTATCACTTTATCTGACTCGTGTTGAGGGAATTTATTTTTTTATGTTAGATATAGGTTACTGTTCAGGAAAATTGAAAAAAAAATGCAAACTTTGATGTCGCATGTCTCCTTAACTATTGATATTAAACCATGGTTGCTTCGTTATTTTCGACTCATTATCAAGGCAAGAGTCTACCTGTAAAGAATTGTGGACTAGCTCTGTTACACCCTGTATATGAATGTTCTTAGGGTAAAATCGGAAAATTTGCCCTGCATAAAGTGATCACTGAATCTATCACATACAGGGATTCCATATGAATAGCTTCGTCTCTGTGAGATTTCTATAATTTAACTTAATCATTATATTAATTTTAATTCAACGATCGAAATTGCAGATATTTTGCATATCTAGCAAGATATTTCGTGGGTCTAGCTTCTGGCTTGTTATATTATTTTTTAAACATTTTTTTTATATAAAAGTAATAATATTTTTTTGGTGACAGGTTTTGGTGACAATCAAAGAAACTGAAATTAAAAAATACATATATTTTGAGCGCCGTCACCGAGGATAACTAACTCTAAATGTTCTGAATTTTAGATTTTATGTATCTTTTTCTTCTAAAATCATGTTTTCCATAAATTTATAGGCTATGTCTCCTCTAAAACCTCAAATTCAAAACATTATAAATTAGAAATCCTCAATGACTGCATTCATTTTTTTTATATTGCGGCATTTGCTTACTCCCGGCTGTCTTTTTTATATTGGTTATATTTAGACGTTTCTAGTGTTTAAACGCAAGTTCTCATAAATTCCAGATGTTCCTGGAAAGTTACAGACTCTCTCAAAAGTTGGAGGTAATTCCAGATCCTTCGGTAGTATTGTGCCAACTTCAAACAACTGTCACTTGACAGAAGTGCATGATTCTGTTTAGCCTTGTTTACTATTTACTCAAAAGTTGGAGGTAATTCCAGATCCTTCGGAAGTATTGTGCCAACTTCAAACAACTGTCACTTGACAGAAGTGCATGATTCTGTTTAGCCTTGTTTACTATTTACTCAAAAGTTGGAGGTAATTCCAGATCCTTCGGAAGTATTGTGCCAACTTCAAACAACTGTCGCTTGACAGAAGTGCATGATTCTGTTTAGCCTTGTTTACTATTTACTCAAAAGTTGGAGGTAATTCCAGATCCTTCGGTAGTATTGTGCCAACTTCAAACAACTGTCACTTGACAGAAGTGCATGATTCTGTTTAGCCTTGTTTACTATTTACTCAAAAGTTGGAGGTAATTCCAGATCCTTCGGAAGTATTGTGCCAACTTCAAACAACTGTCGCTTGACAGAAGTGCATGATTCTGTTTAGCCTTGTTTACTATTTACTCAAAAGTTGGAGGTAATTCCAGATCCTTCGGTAGTATTGTGCCAACTTCAAACAACTGTCACTTGACAGAAGTGCATGATTCTGTTTAGCCTTGTTTACTATTTACTCAAAAGTTGGAGGTAATTCCAGATCCTTCGGAAGTATTGTGCCAACTTCAAACAACTGTCACTTGACAGAAGTGCATGATTCTGTTTAGCCTTGTTTACTATTTACTCAAAAGTTGGAGGTAATTCCAGATCCTTCGGAAGTATTGTGCCAACTTCAAACAACTGTCACTTGACAGAAGTCCATGATTTTGTTTAGCCTTGTATATTATTTAATGTAAATATATACTTACCTCTATATCTACATGTTTCAAAATATTTTTTGTAAGTTGTAAGTTTTTATTTTATTAGATTTTAGGGACTCGGATCGCGCATTAGTTATTTTTTGTAATACAAACGCTCTTTTTTGTTTACGTATATAATGATATTTTTGATTATTGTGCCAATGTAGACCCAATTTTATGTTGCAATTGTGGGGTATAAAAGCAAACGCAGCATTATAAAATAAATGAATGCAGTCATCGAAAATTTCTAATTTATAACTAACTAACTAACTTACTAACTAATCATCAAGCCGTTTTCCCGCAGGGGTAGGCAGAGAGGATTGAACGCCACACTCTTCTACCCTGGCACACCACTTTTGCTTCGGCCACATTCATAAATTTTCTCATACAAATTCTACGGTTGTTGTGGCTTTTAACGGGGCCATCCTTAAACACTTGTCGAATCTGATCGTGCCAGGTCTTTCGCGGACGCCCTCTATTCCTGTTGCCTTCAACTCTCGTCTCATATATTTTATTAAATATCCTTTCCTCGTTTATACGTTCCACATGACCAGACCATCTCAGCACTCCTCTCTTTGTTCTATCTACCACACTACTACTTCTAATTTATAATGTACTGAATTTGAGTTTTAGAGGAGACATAGCCTATAAATTTATAGAAAACACGATTTTAGAAGGGATAGATAGATAAAATCTAGAAATCAGAACATTTAGAATTAGTAATCCTCGGTGACGGTGCTCTAAATATATTTTTTACAACAATTATTTTAAAACATACTGTTTTATAAATTTCATACATATGTATTTATGTATATGTTTACATTTGTAAATAATCATGCATACTGATGTATATTCACATATATAATGTATACTGTTATCTAGATATGGATAAGATTTTAATTTTATTTAAATAGGTGTAAACTGTAGAAATAAAATAAAATAAATAAATAATGAATGTAATACAAAATAAATCTTCCTTTATTGCAAAGATGTAAGATAAAGCAATTAAATAAATTCAAAACCGGTAAATTGCTTTTATGAAACCTTAAAGCTGAATGTCAATCACTCTATTAGTACTTAAAATCAGCAAGGATTAACTTAGACGCTCGAAAGAGATATCAGGAAACAACCACAGAATTCGATTTATTCCTTCGTATTTAAGGTGGTGCCTTTAACGAAAAATCCAAGAAAACAGAATATGAAAATACGCTTCAACCAATTTCCATAAATTATTTAACTTAAAACGAATACAATTTTTATTATTATGGAAATGTCAATCAAACTTCTATACGTTGCAGGATTAAAATTCAGTTTTACATTTAATAACCCTACAAAACAGTATCAAATATCTCAATGTAAACTAAGAAATCTTCTTCTTCCTCAGCCTTTTTCCCTCCACTGCTGGATGTAGGCCTCTTCCATTTTTTTCCACTCGTCTCTGTTTCTCCCCATTCGCATCCAGGTTCTTCCTGCTTGCTGGACTATGTCATCGGACCACCTTTTGGGAGGTCTTCCGACGCTTCTATTTTTTGTCCAGGGCCTCCACTGTAGGATTCTGGGTGCCCTTCTAGTATCCTCCTCTCGAGCCATATGTCCAGCCCACTGCCATTTTAGTTTTGCAATACGGTCCATAATATCAGAAACTTTTGTTCGGCGTCTTATTTCTTCATTTCTGATTTTATCCCGAAGGCTTACGCCGAGCATCTGCCTTTCCATGGCCCGCTGTGTACATTTTAATTTTTGTATGCTTTTTTCTGTCAGTGTTGCTGTTTCTAGTCCATATGTCAGCATCGGTAGGATACATGTATCGAACATTTTTCTTTTCAGGCAAATTGGGATTTCTTTATTTTCAAACAAGTGTTTCAATTTACCAAATGCTGCCCAGCCCAGACCTATTCTTCTTGGTAGTTCTGCTGTTTGGTTTTCTTTTCCCAGCTTTATCTTATGACCAAGGTACACATATTCATCAACTGTTTCTATTTCCCAATTGTTTATTTTGAATTTGTGTTTGGATGTGGTTAAAATTTTTGTTTTTTGTGTGTTCATTTCCAAACCTGTTTCTTTCGATGCTTCTTGCAATTCTCTGATCATAGATTCCAATTCTCTTACATTATTGCTAACAATCACTATATCGTCTGCAAACCTGAGGTGGCTCAGATAGGTGCCGTTTATCTTTACTCCTTTATTTTCCCAATTTATCTTTTTGAAAATGTTTTCCAAGGCGAGTGTAAAGAGAGTTGTTTGTTAAAGTGTTTGGTTTGTGAGTTTGGTGAGATAGTGTCACCTTGTCGCACACCTTTTCCGATTTTGAAGCTTTCTGTCTTCGTGTCTTCATCTATTGTCACGCTCATGGTTGCATTTTCATATATGTATTTTATCAGTCTCGTATATCTGAGTCGATTCGTGCATTTTCGAGCGCTTTTATGATCGCCCACGTCTCAATTGAATCGAATGCCTTCTTATAATCAATAAAGGCCATATGGAGAGTGATATTATATTCTGTTGCCTTTTCAATAAGTAACCGAATTGTTTGTATGTGATCCCTTGTTCCAAAGCCTCTTCGAAACCCAGCTTGTTCTATTGGTTGGTACTGGTCAAATTTATTGGTTAACCTGTTTGTAATAATTTTTGTGAATAGTTTGTATAGGTGTGAGAGTAGACTAATTGGGCGGTAGTTTTCTAAATTGTCACTATCTCCTTTTTTAAATAACAGTTTAACTTCCGCGTTGTGCCAAGCGTCGGGAATTTTTCCATTTTCTATACATTTATTGTACAATAGTATTAAGGCTTCTTTAAGGTTTTCTCCACCTAACCTCAGAATATCAGATGTTATGTTGTCTTCTCCCGGAGCTTTGTTATTTTTCATTTGTTTTAATGCTTTATCTATTTCATCGGTATCTATTTCGGCGAGTTCTTCTGATCCTATATTTAACACTCGAATTTCACTGTGCTGTTCCTCGTTGATGTTTGATGTGTAGAGATCCTCGTAGAATGTTTTAACTGTATTAGTGATCTCTAGTTTATCTCTCACAATTTCATTGTTTTGGTTTTTAATTTTTGTTATAGCAGAATTTCCCTTTGAGTTTATTCGTTTAAGAATTTTCATATTTTTATTTGTTTCTATGGTCTGTATTATCAAATTGTTGTTCAATTTTCTTATGCCTCTTCTTATATTTCTTTTTATCGTTTTATTCAACATTTTATATCTGTCTGTGTTTCTATCTAAAGTTTTCCTTTCTTCGATCAATTTGGTTGTTTCTTCGGATATCTTTTGTGAACTAAGAAATCTAGCGAATATAAATTTTAGACGAGAGCTGTTTGAATTAAACAATTCTAATATCATTAATTTTAATTAAACAACCTTGTATTAACCACTTCACTAGTAACGATACGTCTACCGGTTTTGATACCACCGTATCTTTATCAGGACAGTCGCAAACTTACTATCCAATATCTATTCTAGCAAACGAATCAATTTTTTAACCGGGGCGTGGCTACAGCTATGGTGGGGGTAATTGAGAAGTGGACGCCGAAATTGAGAATATGTCAAGTAACGGGCTTTCTTTATGTACAGAAATGTGTTCATGTATTTTATTATTTTTAGTATATATACGTTGTCTAATCAAAGGGCCTTATTATTTACATGTATAATCTTAATAACATTTTCATTTTTAAATGTGTGGCCTGTTTTCAAAAGCTGGTTCGCGAATTCGGAATTTGATGGTATTAAAACCGGTAGGTGTAGAGTTATTGCTTAAGTGGTTAAAACAAAGTTGTGCAATTAAAATTCGAAATTATGTCCGACCACAAAGTTAACGCTATAAACATCGAAAAAATTCTAATATCTTTCATATATTTATTATTAGAAACCTGAAATTCAGTAGGGATAATAAACTTTTACATGAAGTCTGTCAATGCATTTTTTTTAATGTAGATCAGTGGTACAAAGTGTTAGGTAGATTTTTACCCTTCTATTCCTGAGACAACTATCATATTTAATTGTTTGAAAATAAAACTGTTTGGCGGCCCTCGTAGTCCAGTGGGCATGACACTGGATTCTCACACTGACGGTTCTGGTTTCGATTCCCGGTGAGATCACAATTAATCGTTGCGATTTACTCAAGCCTCGGTGTTTTGTGATGTGTTTTGCTTGTGTAATTGGGCCTCTTGGCCTGTTGAAGCGTAAAATTAAAAAAAACGGATATAAGAAAGTGATGTATGAGCATAAACAATCAGAATTGAACGTGTTAACCTGAGTCTTACCATATTCCAAATAAAAACAATTTCTAAATGTATGTACACATAAATTAAAGGAGTAAATTTTATACGATAGACATGAGCAGTAATAGTAGTAAATGAAAAAATGAAAAAATGAATAGTAAATAAAAACATAATAATATACCTAAGTGAAACTTTATTTAATATTGCGTGGCAGTGCATTATGTACATATTTGAATATTAATTAATCGTTGCGACGCAGAATAATATTTATTTGGGTTCTTAGTTTATTTGAAGTCACAAAAAATGTATAAGCTCGGCACATTCCCACTATGAGTGAACGCAATCCGGGATTGGTGCGAGCTATAGGAATATACAATAGGCAGTGTGATCTTGTTTCCCTTGATGCGACGTGAGTATATAAAAGGGATAATAGAGATAGACCGTTAAATTGATTTTTACAGATCTTATATAAGTTAAAAATGTCGAGAGCCATGCATATTTTTTTTTAAACTTAAAATATTGAAATATTTTTATGAATTTACATTTAAAATGCATGCATTTCTTTTTTCTTTTTTAGAGCTTTTAACATAATATGTAGTATTATAGTAGAGATTCCAAATACATACATATTCGAGATGTAGTCGGATGAGAGTTTGGTATAAAGGCATGTATATTTTAGAATTTTTAAAATTTTTCGTGAAACGAAGTAATAAGGCCTTTATATTTTGTGCTTTATTGATTATGTTTTCTGTGTGTATGTGTAAGTAAATAACACCCAGGTTTTTTATAGAATCAACGGATTGAAGCTCGTTGTCACCTATGTGAAACTGTCAACACATCATAACTAATCTGTGTATACTTGAAGAATTATTTTAGTACAATTCTTGTCCTGAAGAATCCCTTCTTCCGCATCCGAAGTGTGTTAAATTCTTAGAATAAAAATTAATTGTGGTAAAAAAAGAAGTAAATTAATTACTTTATATAACAAACAAAAGTTATTAAAAATTTGTATATTGTTATTTATTATTTTTTAATGAGTGGCACCTCCGTCACCGGAAAACTGCATATACAAAAATATATATTTAATTTCTTATCCACTAAAACCAATAGTAATACAAGACAGGCATATTTAATAAACTTGCAAAACCAAAAAAAATTAGGGCTAGCTTTTATAAGTTTGCTTCGTTGAAGTTATAGGAATATAAAATTGAAATGAAACACAAACATAAGTATTTTGACGTTTCTATTCAATTTTTGTATGAAATTTTTTGTATGAATAATAATATTTTAAATGAAAAAAAAATATTTAGTCAAATGAGTGTCTATTTTTACGATATTTTTTTATTTTTGTTCTTTTCTCTGCATTAAACATCACAGTAAATTATATGTCTCAAAACATCAATATAATAATGTTATAAATATTTAAATACTGCACAATTAAATACCTACACAAATGCTGTAAGTTTCAGAGTTCTATCTAGTCGTCAACTTATTAGTATTTTTATATTATATCTGGATAACAATAAAGAGACAGATAAAGCTAAAATAAAAGTGTGTAATAAAAATGATGTGATGAGTGTGTAATAAAAATGTATACACATTTTCAAAGCTGTTATCTCTGCACTCCAAAACTGAATCGAATTACGGCAACGATGTGTAGTAAGACTTTACTTCAGAAGATGTCGTTAATCGCATGAATACTAGACACGTGGCAAGAAGGACCCTCAAATAAAATGGCGCACCGTGTTTTAATTTTGGCGCCAAATATAGAAACAAATATTATTGCATGTAGATATATTTCTAACACAACTGGTATCTCAAAATAAAAGAAAGTGAGAATGTTTAGAATATAAATAATATTATTTTGGTTTTAAGAATGAAATAATTTATCTTTGAATTTATTTATATAATAAGATTTGTTTTTTCAAATATTGTAGGGAGATGGTAGAATCTGGAAGAACTACGCACTATCTAAATCTCTCCTAATCTTTAGAACGTTCCACAAGACATTATCATTATCTCAAGAAACATAGAGAAAACGATAGTGTGTCATAAAAGTCAATTGATAGAGACAAGTCTACAGACAAAGTGAAATCGAGCAGCGTGTGTTGCTAGCGCTTGGTGATTCCAGCGATAGATATTCGGCGCAAGTACCTACCGACGTGCGAGAAGTTTTTCTTGTGCGAAATCTAATGGAACATTCTTGTAAGTGATCGTAGCGATAGAAACAGCATTATTAGTTCGAATAAAGAAACAATATATGAATTATTCCAGAAATATTTAGTGACTTTTAATTTAAGAACATGGCTCCGAATTAATTTTTGTCCAGTGACTTTGGTGAGTAAATAAAAACTTTATTTACCTAACTTTGAATGTTTTATTTGCCTTCTATAGCCACTTTGCGTGACAATATATAAAAAATAAAGCAGAAAAATAAATTTAATAAATATTCATTGTCTGCATTAAGTTCTTCGTATTCAGTACATATTCGTTACGAATGCTCGTCTGCAGTGGATAAAAATAAAATCATCTTCAAGAATAGCAAATTACAGCTCAACCTATTTAAAATTTATAAAATACAGAAGGAAGGTACAGAAAATATAAAATATTTATGTAAAAAGAAAACAGATTTTTAAGGTGCTTATATTTTTTTTTAATTTTAACCATAAAACTTGAAGGCGTCCCAATAAAAAGTCTATATGCCAAAAAAAAGAAAAAATACTTCGTAAAGTAAAAAACAGAATCTTAGTTTTTTTTTAATGCATAATTTTACTTGCCAATTATGGACATTTATTTTACATTTTTTTATCATTCATGTTGTTAATTAAGTAATCCCAGTGACATCGTCGAACTGCCGGCATCCATCATATTTATTAATATCAGATAAATAAATATAGACACTTTTTTGAGGTTGAATTTTGGCAAGATTGTGTTGAAATCATAAAAAACTACTGCACATGGTGCACACTGTTAAAAATACTATTTTAAAACAATAAAATTACTTTGTGATCTGATGTATAGTATGTATCCTTTTTACATCCTTTATTTTGGGATTGAATTAAAAGTTACGGTATTTTCGTATTGAACAATTCACATATTTTTTGAGATGACTTTTTTTTTCTTTTGAGAAGCATATATTTTGAAAAGAAACCGAAATAAGAGGTATTTCTCGTTATATTAAAATCACAATAATTAAAATTTTAATATTTCATAATATTCTGATTTTAATAGTACATAATTTTCTCTCAGATAACTATTTAATCTAGATATTTTTTTCCCAAATATACGGTTAAATAAAAGACTTGCTTCTTGTTCCCACTGCACGCGCCTGGCAGATTTGTCTTTTGTATGTGCATAGTTTTAGAGATTTAAATATATCAATAGAGCTGTATTGATTGCCTAGGCGGTGCTATCTTTGTATAGGTGAATTCATAATATAGCTAGTGCGCATTTATATAAAAACTTAATTAAATTACAATAAATTCATTGTAATTTTGAGTAGGTATTATTTCTTATTCCATTTACGTGATAAATTGAATGAAAATTCTGTAAGTTGGGAATTAAAGAGTTAAGGTTGTTATTACGGTCATTAGCCATATTTAACTGTAATTTCGGATATTTTATACGCACCGTATGTATTACCGAGAAGCGAATCTCGACGTTTCGTTGGATAATTATCTAACGTCATCAGGAGTCCGACCTCCACCTCCGCGGGTAAAGGTCGTACTCCTGATGACGTTGGATAAGTATCCAACGAAACGTAGAGTTTCGCTTCTCGATAATACATACGGTGCTTGTAAAATATCCGAAATTACAGTTAAGTTGGGAATTCTTCCTTCACGCTATCAAATTGATGATACTCAATTTAGCGATGAGGTAACCTTATCAACTCTCAACGCCTCTAAGGTGATTCATTTAAAAATTTTGAAAAAAATAAAAACCTTAAATCATTTTCCAATGCCCCCTCTGTCCATTAAATAGCATAATATACTTGTGACAAGTCAACAAAATGCAAGGCACGCTCTCCACGTGATCGTTATGTAAAAGCTAACAATTGCAAGATATTTCTCGAACACCGCGTGCATTCCTACTCATCGGGACGGTACTGCGTTAGGCGATCGATGCCATCCGAGCGACTCTGAGGAATGGTCTTCCATATTTTGTCGTAAAAGCTAAACGTGACTCTGTACATGCTCGTAACTGAGACGATAGCAGAATGACAATACAATAAAGCATAATGCCATCTGGGAGCAGCGGAAAAGAATCCGCCGTGAATAATGCTGAAGACCGGAGGAGCTTAAATAATGCTGTTCACTGATTTTTATTTGACTTATTGTTGCCAACATCACTGCATTGTCAGGAAATAAAGAACCTTCTTCATTATTTCGATATTTATATCATATTATGCAACAAGCGCAAGTTTCTATCGAATCTAATGGAATAGTATATGCACATTTCTCCAAGACCATAGACCGTTCGGTTATCCTGTTGGTGTTTCTTCCAAAATATTTCATTCTTAAGCTAATTTTTAAAAAACTTCAACTCTTTACAAAAAATTTGGCAAATGCTGTACATAATGAAAATGTCTTCGAAATTGATACTGTTCTTATATTGTGTGCTTGTTTATTTATTGAATAAAATTATGTTTTATTATTTATGCGAGTAAGAAGAAAAGAAAATTTGGTAGAAGTGTTTGGAACACATAATATAATATTTGTGTTTTGAAAAAAATAAACGTCAAACTGCTATAAAGAGGGGAGATTTTCGAAAAAAGAAGCATTATTTTAGAATGAGATGTCGAGATAGATACGGAGCATCGTGTTCTTTTTAGATATTCTTTTATTTGGAATGCTCTAAAATTTTTCCCCTTGGCTATGCATAATCAAATTTCTTTCCGTGTTTTATTTAATAAAAATATATTTCTATCGACGACATTGCCGGTGAAAGTTAAATTTTAAAAGCTTTATTGGCTTCTGTGAATTCTTCGGGAATATTTTAAACAGATAAATAACATTTCGAACGATAAACGAGTTCCCTTTACTTTTAGCCGACCAAGGTGAAAAGAATTCAAAGTAAATATTTCAATTTGTCAGCGCAATTAAATCCGTTTGGTTCTGAAAAAGATTGTTTTTGAAACTGAAGCAAACAGGTGGAAAAATCCGGAAAATAAAATAATTAGACAGCACGTGTGTCACACGGTTCGTAATATTGTCATGGGACGTCGCTGTTGGAGACAAGTGAATCACTCAAAATTAAATAATGTTTTATTTAATATGCAAAAAGTCACTCGATATGAATTGATCGGAGCACCGTTCTTAAATTTACAGTCACTAAATGTTTCTAGAATATTTCACATACTTTTTGTTTAATTTCTTAATTCGAACTAATTAAGATGTTTCAATTGCTTCGATTAATTTCTAAAATACTCTGCTCAATTTCGAACGTTGCAATATTTGTTACTCGTTAAACACGCACTGGTTACACTGCTCTCTCTACGGCTTTATCATGCTAATGTCGCACTGGTTAAACGTCAAATAAATACTGTTGCGCAGTAGCCGTTCGATGATTTTATATAGATTATATTGCTTTCTCGATGTTTCCAGAGTGTTGTGGAGCGTTCCAGAGATCACGAGAGATTTAAAAACGACGCAATTCCTTTTAATTTTATCATCTCGTTACAATATCATTATTATTTTAATCATTTTATATATATATATACAAACATATAAATATATTTTTTAATTTTTTGCACGACCACGAAACCTAATTACTATAGCAGTGAACACATCAGGAATCGAACCCAAAACCCACAGGTCAGAAACCAATGCCATGCCCACTGGACTGCAAGAGCCGTCATATACATTTTTATATTTATTGTGTAAATTTGTACTTTGGCATCATTTTATATGATAGTTATTTATATTTTCAGTGTTAATAAATCATATATAATATGAATGATTTAACGATATTTTCAGATAAACGATCACTGTTTGTGATTGTGACTTAAAATATATCAGAAACTGAATTACGCTTCTAAAGTATTTAACCTTTGAGCGAAAGCGCCGGGTATTTCACCATAAGGCATTTCATATAATTTGATATATTTTGTGATATTTTATTAATCTATTACATATATGAAATAGTACAATACAGTTACAAAGTGCAAAATTGTATAATATAGTTACAAATAATAATTTAACCTCTATTTACTTAATGCAATACATTTATTAGAAAAATCAAGAATATAAATCATTATACAAATTGGTAGTAAAATATCGTGAAGGACGACATATTCTTGTGTAAAATCTATAAAAAGGATATCTAGCTGTGTTAAAGATATTTAAAAAATATTGATATAAAGATTTACATTAAAACGTGAAGAATACTTACATAAAAGAGGGTAAATCATGAACTTTATTTAAGTTAGACTTTCTCAATATTTTGAGTCAAAAATTAAACTGAAAATTTAACAAATTTATACTACTGGCTACGCGGCTTCGCGCGCGTAGATTTTTAGTAACTTTTTAGTCATATTTTATCTTACTTATTTACTTACCATCTTTGCGTATTAACCTTAACATATAAATATATGTCATCTCAAACTTTTTATAGAACTTTTTGAGCTCTAAAACTTCTCTATAGAAAGAATTTAAATATCTCTTACCGTGCAGCGTTCGTAAAAAACGCAATCGCTCGACCATTTTTTCGTCAACTTTAATTGTGAAATAGGTCACCACAAAAACACTTTTATTTAAACGCTTTAACGGTTAATTAGTGAAATATTTTTTGAAATCAGATGAGTACTTTTGGAGGCTACCTTATCCATCAAACATACGAACTTTACCTCTTTATTTATGAGAATAAATTAACGTAACTAATGTATATAATAAAAAAATTTCCTCAAAAAGAATCGATAGGTATATGGTAGAAATATTTATGCCCAGAAAACTTTAGTATGTAAACAAATAACATTGTTGTAGAATGTGAAACAACGCGCCCACTCAAAGGTTAAAAATTGTTTTAACGAGTATTTTATAAAGAACCTTATGTCCAATATACAGTTTTGTTGTTTACTATGGAATATAATAATAAAATTTACTGTCATTAATTTGTAAGTCTTCAAATGAACCAAAATCATAAAACGATATCCACTCTCCATTTCCGGAAGAAAGTTTCAGTATCAACAATAAATCGAGGACTCAAAATGAAACGCAAATACCAAAAGTCTAATTTCTCTTCTTGTGCCTTTGAGTTGCTGATGATTATATTGTGCAAACACATTATTTGTTTGCACAATAAAGTACATCAGTCTAATAATGAACAATTTCTTGGAGGGTACGACAAACAAGGGGTGGATTATACATTCAGAAGGGCGAGTCTTCCAGGTGAAGGTACTTACCGGACTACGAGATGAAATAAGTAAGGGTAATTTCTATATTTTCATCTTTCCGTCAAGAATGATATCACGTTTAGTAATCTTACAGAGTCTGAGAAAACAACGCTTCTCTGCGTTCTGTCTCCTACATGCCCGCGTTATTAATTTATCCAGAAAATGGGAACGTATAAGTGGTAGTGTCTCCAATGTGATGACAACCTTAAAGTCACGTGTATTACGTTTGTTAAAAAATACTTTGTTGTAACATCTTAAAAAAAACTTACTTAAGCGCTTCTACCACAGAGAATATGTTCTTATAATATAACTTAACATAAGTTATATTTATTATTATATTGTTGTATATAACTTGTGTTTTTTAACAAGAAAGCCTGAATTATGCGTCTTGTCAAGCAGAGAAAATTTCCTATGGCGTATTAGCTATTAGGCTTTATATTTGAGACTTGATATAATATCAGATATATATATTTCCATGGCAACAAGTAGGCATTTATTTGATGCATTTTAAGGAACAAAGTCTATTTAATTGTAACAGTTATTATTCAAAGTTTATAGAAATTGCTGTATTGGAAAATGATTCCATCTGACATCTAAAAGTGTAATATTGCATCTAAAATCCATTTTTGCACGACATGGTATACCAATGTTATTAGTCTCAGATGGTGGTCCTTCTTTCCAATTTGCTGAATTCAAATCATTTTTGTATGATTGGGATATAGAGCATATTATTACAAGTCCATATCACTCGCCATCTAATCGTCAGGCAGAGAGCTTGGTTAAAATTATAAAAAAATATGTTAATAAAATGTAGGGAAACAAACACAGATCCATACTTGTCCTTATTACATTATAGGAATACGTTTAAAGCTAATTTACCATCACTTGCATAATTATTGATATCAATTTAAGAATGAATATTCCTGTAACTCAAATAAAATTGAAACCAAAAATTATACGATTCACGGATTATAAAAAAAGGTGTTGAAAATAATAATTTGCAAGACTCTAAAAATCGAAATGTAAATTCAAAATCTTTACCAATGATACAAATAGGTGATCATGTTTATTTTAAGAAAAATTCTAAAGGTAACTAATTGGCTATCAGCTGTGCTAAAAGAAAAATTAAAATGTCAAAGACCGTATATTATTGAAGATCATTATGGCAATAGGTTTAGGAGAATCAGGGTACATTTAAGATATAGATATAATGATTTTCATAAATCAATGTGATCTTAAATGAATTAATGTCCCGCGCCCCGCACCTTACCATCACCCCCGCTCCTATTCAGTCATTGTAAATATACTTAGATTGTATAAACATAAAAAGTACATGAGAAAGAATACATGTCCCACTCTAATTTTTTATATTAAGAATAAGCGAAATCTTTAAAAAATTGAATTACTGAGCCCTTATTTCATATTTTAAGTGTTTAAAATAAAATTGAAATATATTCCATGGAGAAACAATGAGAACGAGTTTCTATATTTGGGAAGTATGTTTAGTAGAGACGGGAAGGCTGAGAATGATATCGAAAGGAGAGTAACTGCGGGAAACAAAGTTAATGGTGCACTAAATGCAATTATGGCCAATAAGAATCTGTCAAAAGAAGCAAGACTAGCGGTACATAATGGCGTTCTAGTGCCAACCCTTATGTATGGAAGTGAAGCCTGGAATTGGCAAAAGAGGAATGAAAGTAGACTGTATGCGGTTGAAATGCGGTCACTAAGACGCTTGTGTGGAAGATCTTTGGTCGATAGAGTGAGGAATGAACAAATTAGAAATGAATGCAATGCTGGCTGTAGTGTGGTAGATAGAATAAAGAAAGGAGTGCTGAGATGGTTTGGTCATGTGGAACGTATGAACGAGGAAAGGATGGTTAAGAAAATATATGAGGCGAATGTTGAAGGAAACAGGAATAGAGGACGTCCGCGAAAGACCTGGCACGATCAGGTACTACAAGTATTTGAGGATGGCCCTGTTAAAAGCCGCAACAATCGTAGAACGTGTATGAGAAGATGTATGAATGTGGCCGAAGCAAAAGTGGTGTGCCAGGATAGAAGAGTGTGGCGTTCAATCCCCTCTGCCTACCCCTGCAGGAAACGGCGTGATGGTTAGTTAGTTAGTTAGTTAGAAACAATTCAATGACCAAAGATGCTCTTGGTCTTCTTTGTTTTAAACGTTGACTTTTTATCGTCTTTTATCTGTATGAAAGAATAAAATTAATAGAGCCAGCTTAAAAGGCGTCATTATCATTTATATTCTTGCAATGTACATGTCACTATAACTGTTTAAATCTTAAAATAAACACTATAATCAGTTCATTATATTTGTTTGGTCAATCTGCACACCACAAATTGATTCCAATAATAACGAAATGTTAGTTATGTTTGTATATAAGCACTTACGTTTATAAACTAACATACGCGCAGATGGTTTGGGCATGTTGATAATGCAAGTGTTGATGGAGCCAGAAAGAGAGGGCGACCGCGAAAGACGTGGCATGACCAGATCAACCAGATACGGGAAGATGGTCACGTTAGAAGCCTCAACAATCGGCGAGCATGAGTGAAAATGTATGAATGTGGATGAGGCGAGAATTGTATGTCAGGACAGAAGAGTGTGGCGCTCTATCCTCTCTGCCTACCCCCAAGGGGAAACGGCGTGATGGTAAGTAAGTAAGTAACTAACATACGTACTTTTTTAATTTTATTTGTATATTAACGCCATTCAGTGAAAATTTTATATAGTGGTTGCCCATGAAATACAAACAAGAAAAAATAATAATATAAGGTGAAAATCAAGTGTTTAGTAATATATTATTAAAAAACATAACATTTATTTACTAACTAACTTAACCAACATTTTCGTGGTGGCTCTCGTAGCCCAGCGAGCGTGACACCGGCATACAATACTTCCATTTTATTTTATCTTCATTAATTAAATATTTGAATCTAAATGGCGAACATTTAAAAATAACGTTGAATAAAACAGATCAGAAAAAATAAGTAGACAAGTGAGTAGACCGCAGACAACAGTGAAAAATAAGGTTCTCTTTCATGCGAAAAAACAATTTAACCGAGGTATATAAGAAAATCCATGTAATCTACCCAGCCTAGCAGTAAACCAGGACAGAAAAAAAGGAATCGAATAAAACAATTGAGAAACGGGTAATCCTGAGCAGACATTGGCCGGCACCCACGTCAGCCCGCAGACATCAGCCAATCAGGAAGGTTTAATCCCTTCTTACCTCTGAATATTCAAAACTGGAATCGTAAAGTCTAAATCGCTACAGAACGAGGGTGAACGAATATATTTTTTGTTTAAAAATTGTCGTTTTTACAGGAATCTATTTAAATTAGATAATTAATCTTCAAAAATATATGACAGTAATACCAGGAAAGTATTCACTGCGAGGTTCTTAAAAAAATATAGGTAAATTATTGATTATTTCTCGCACATAAAACAAAGATGTAATACTTCAGGATTCAGATTTAGTTAACGGTAATTTAAAATAGAACTTAGAAAATTGGGTACCATAAATTGTAAGAATGCATGCAAACATCTGGCCGCATCAGGGTCCTAAAGTGCTACTGAACAATTTTTTAAATATTATTCAACATTAAATACGTTGCTAAGAAGGAGTATAACGTAATTTGTTTTTTGAAAGGTTTCTAAAAAGAGCGCAAACTATGGAAAGGGTGGTTTTTAATACAATACACAATTACATTATAGGCAGGGGTAGGGGTGGTCTGTGTAGGGGGGAGGGTGAGAGGTATACAAAATAGTAATTAACTAAAATTTGATTTCATCCAGTCTAAGGATATAGGATTATGAAGATAGATAGCTGATTGACAGATGATATAAAATTTTATATTGGTAAAATAAAAAAATAAAACATAATGCTCAATCCGTTAAAAATACACCACTATGAATACTCATGTCCGATTATGTGATATATTTACAGTGATTTAATAATATTCACGTAAAAATTTTTTTTGAAAAAATGTTTCAACAATTTAAGTGTTACAGTTTAGTTATCATATTTTTTAAACTGTCAAATATTATTACTGGAAAAAATTGTATTTTGTTTAATGTTTATTCTTATTTTAAGCGATTCTTTGAATCCATTTAATACTTTTTTGTAAATCCAGATAGATAACTAATTTTAAAAAAATACAGATACATTAATTGTCTACATAAATAATACATCAATTTCTATTATTAATTGAGAAATGTGTCAATTAATACTGAAGAAGTATTATCGCCTGAAGCTATTAAATAAATATATATCAAAATAATTGTAAATATTTATTTTTAAATATTTTTTGTAAATGTCTTGTGGTAAATAGAGTAAAAAATCACATTTTTTAAATCTCTGACTCTTGTTATGAATAATTAAAAATCTACACACAGAAAGTTCTGATTACATTTCCGTAATGTCATTTATTATATTATTTATAAAACAACTAGTTCATCATTTTTTGTAAAATGTTACGACGAAAGAAAATACTGCGACTTATCGAATTCGAGTAATTTACAATAAAAAAATCATATTTTGCAGTAAAATTTTTAAGAAACTTATTATGCAATGTTTTATGAATACAAAGTACAAAGTAGAATGTTCAGTTTACTTTGTGAGAGTAATATTTGTACAGAAATACTTGTTTAAACTTTTATGTAAGATGCTTAGAGTTGGAGCGATCGGAGCGAGGTTGTAAAACAAAAAAGTGGCCTTATTTTGTGAGCACATAGGCAAAAATTTCTTGGAAGAGATCCGCCTGGATTTGTCGAGCTGTCCAATTAAGAAAGTTTTAAGCCAGAAATATAAAAGAGTTAACGTTTACAATGTAATGGTGTATTATTGCAGATTCTAATTATTCATTAGTAGCCATAGTCATCATGATATTGGTACAGGTTATATTATATCATGTGATTACCACGTCCTTCTACACCTTATTAATTACCTATACCGTTTCAAAAGATCCAGGTTCTTAAACTTCCTCCATTCCCTGGTTAGGTTAGGGTAGGGTAGGTTACTTATTGGGCTGCAAAAAAAGGGCTTGAAGCATCAAAAATACTATTTTTACTACTATTGTTTACGACATACATTGGTTAATATTTTTCATTAACAAATTATTTTAAAATAATTTAAAAAAATAAAAATATGAGCTATCCCGCAAAGGTGTTTCTCCGTCATGCGCACAGCGGGTGGAGATAGTTATGTCGACTGAGTTTGAGTGAAATGAAAAAGTTAGTCCGTACATATCACTGTTAAAATGATTATAAAGTTCTATAATATATTAAATGGGGTATAAAAGCAGGTGACAGAGAGGAGTGGAGAGGGCGAGTGCTTATTGCAGACCAATCCTAGGATTGCGACCCAAAAAAATTAAAGCAAAATCACAAATATCGAAAAAAATAAAAATATTTTGAATGCAATAACAGAAGATTAATATTTTAAATTGCGCTGAATTCTAGATTTTATGTATCTATCCCTTCCAAAATAATGTTTCCAATAAATGTATAGATTGTGTTTTCTATAAAATATCTAATTCAGTACATTATTAATTAGTAATCCTGGATGATATGATTTATTATATAGAATTTCATAGTTATTTTTAAAGTTCGTCGTTTGGTTATAATGTTATATGTGGGATATAAAAGCCAAGGCAATAATATCCAAAAAAAATATTAACAGATAAGGCCGATATATTTACGGAAATCTTAGAGGTTGCTATAGCGTAATTGAATTCATTTAATTTAATTTAATTTCAATTCATTTCATTTTAATTTATTTCATTTATTTTCATTTCATTTCAGTTCAGTTCAGTTCAGTTCAGATCAGCTCATTTCAATTCAGTTCAGTTCAGTTCAATTCCATTTAGTTCAGTTCAGTTCTGTTCAGTGTAGTTCTGTTCAGTTGAATTCATTACTAGAAACGAACCGTACTAAACTGAAATGACAGTTTAGTACAGTTCCTTTCCGTTCAGATCAGATCAGTTCAGTTCAGTTCCGCTCCATGAACATCATTTTTAAAGAAGAATAATAAATTCATGGTTATAACACAAGTTAAAACCCCAAAAGATGAATTAGTATTAAAAGTCAACCTCAAGGGCGGCGCATTACCTAGAGACGTCACTGGCCGGTGAGTTAGGGGAAAGTAACTGTGTATTAAAATGTAAAAACGGGTCCGCATGTCGGGGCATGTGCGGCTCGTGGGATTATTACCAACTCCCTGAATTTTTTTTTCAACTTTGTTTTTCCCAGCGGAGGAGTCCGGAAACGCGGGGCTGAGCCGTGTTCAGTGCGGGAATGAAAAATAATGTACTCGTACAAATTTCATTTGAAAAATCAATAAACATGTAAATTTCATTTAAATTTATCGTTGTTGGACTAAAAATGAGTACCATACAATATATTTATTCGACGTGAAAAGTATTTTTGAAAACTATTTTTTACAATTTTTTTTTTGTATACACATTACTGCTCCGTATTTTATATTTTGAAATTATATTTTTAATTTTAATTTTTACATTCATATTTTAATGCTTATATTATGTTTTAAATTTATATTTAAAATTTTTATTTTTATACTTATATTTTAATGCTAATATTATGTTTTTAATTTATATTTTTAATTTTTATACTCATATTTTAATGCTTATTTACGATGTTGTTTAATGTATTATATATACTTTTTGATTTTATGTTTTATTTTTTTATGTAAAAGCCTGTAATGGGCGTAAAAAAAGTAAATAAATAGAAACATGTCGGAATTTTCTAAACCAATCAGTTAAGTATTTCGATAATCATAGTTTAAAACTTTGCCGCTCTGTACTCAATAGAGAATAAGCATGATTATGGTATTATAGAATTAAAGAATAAATGATTTTGGAGATGAAAACATTTTGAAAGGATTCTTAAAAAATGATCCAGTTTTAATAAACTTACACATTGTGATTAATAAGATTTTCAATAAAATAAAAGTATAATATTCTGCTGTCGGCCATATTAACTGAAACACTTTTAACTGAAATTATTGTAGAGACTACCTGTGAAAAATCGCGGAACACGAAATGGTTCGTTTGCTAAGCACGAATATATTATATAGTTAATTTTTGCTGCTCGTTGCGTTCGTTGCTAAGCACGAATATATTATATAGTGAATTTTTGACAGTTCACGGAGTGGCGGCGGTGGCAACATGCGTTGAGCGGCCGGTTCGGATTTGCAGGCAAGGGGTTCAAGCCCCATCTCCGGCCGTTTGATATTATTTTTTTTTAGCCGTAAATTCGATCGAAATTAATGACGTTACACGAATTTACGGGGACAGACATTCAGAAAGGTAAGACAGATGGACGGACAGACGGACAGATAATGAAATTATTATATTTAGATTAGATAAAAACTAATCGTGTTAATAGAGTGAGCTTAAAATTGTTTTGTACTTTTTTGAGGTGCACAGCAATTTGGTCTCAAAATGATACATGTGGAATATTATTGCACGCGGATAAGTTTATCTGTCTCTGGATTGAAATCGATTATTCGATTGTTATTTTTCTAGTAAAGTCCTATTACTTTTATTCCAGTTATTTTCTTCATACACGGACAGTCGATTACTGTTGTGAGATTTTTGAGACATTGTCGTGGCAATAATTGAAGAAATATGGCCAAGAGCTTCGATTTCTACTGTCAAACATGTGTTGCTGAAAGATTTTCGCGCCATGTATATAATCACAATTTTTTTACTGAATCAATTGAGCATAGAATTTGGTGGAGACAATTTTGTCCGTACTTTCAAGACCAAGCACGGCGTGGTCGAAGATGTGTTAAAGGACCAAAAACATGGTGGCAGGAGCCAGTATGATTATTTAAAATCTATGTGGCAAAAGTTGTTTGTAAAAGTCAGGGCCCGAGTGATAATGTGAACATGCGAGGAATAGAATATTTTGAGTTTGTTCAAATCTTTCAGAACACTGCTGGATTTATGTCACAGAGACATTATTAATCAATTAGTGTATATTATAGATATCTCACAGAGACGAAACTGTATTAATTATGGGAAAGTAGGTATAGAAGTCATTTGGGTGTACACAGGACTTATGACCTGTCTTTTTATGGTTGGCTTAAGTGATCACTTTACACAATTGTAACATTCGCCATTTCCACCCATGATAGAATATACCATAATATTTCCTGGCGTATCCTAGTGTAATGCAAGTAATTCGGATGAATTTCATTACACAAAAAAAGTATATTGCTTCCAAAATTCCGCAATCAATTGTAGATTTTCTCATTAGCGACATCTGTGGGGATTTAGGGGAATGAAAATGGCTTTGTACAGGCCGCATGGAAAAGGCGCTTACAACTCATATATGAAAGCTTTCTACGCAATTTGAACATATATACAACTTCCAAAAAATGAATAAGCATGGTATATTCTATCATGGGTGGAAATGGCGAATGTTACAATTGTGTAAAGTGATCACTTAAGCCATCCATAAAAAGACAGGTCATAAGTCCTGTGTACACCCAAATGACTTCTATACCTACTTTCCCATAATTAATACAGTTTCGTCTCTGTGAGATATCTATAATATACACTAATGCGAGGAATATGTTCATCTCATTATGTGCGGAGCTGCGCCGCCCGTTTCTGGCTTCTAATTGATTGGATTCTATAATTAGCAGTGGTGTGCAGCGCATACAATCAAAAAAGCTATGCATTAGTAAAGATTCTAGGAAACAAATTCTAATTAAATAATCCATATCTTAAGAAAAAGTTGATTTAAAATTCTAGTCGTAATTCGTCCTAGAAGTTTTATTTGCGACGTTTCTGTACCTAACTTCATGTCAATTCATAATTTATCTCACTTGTTTGCGCCCAACAAATTTTTTATCGTGATCTTTAAAAATTAAAAAAATTTGAACTCGGGTATAATTTTATCTTTTTGACAATTTTTTATTTTATTTATTTTTTATTGTTTATTTACATTTGTTAATACAAGTTACTAATAACTGGCACACTAGGTAAAACCTATTCTGTGGCAGTTATTCGCCTATGATATTTATGTAATATTACGTAACAACATTACCTACCTTCATTAACTCTTCTTCTCTTCTCTCAATATTCGCGTTACAACCACAACCACCCCTACACCAGTAACTTCGGTTCATTTTTACTCCCTTTCTGTTAACTCGTAGCGTCTGCTTGCTTGTTTGTCGAAAAAACTTTGGATCGATTTTTAACCCTTTTCCCGTGATCCAATCGAGCTGAAACATTGCAGGCAGACTCATAGCGAGGATAAAAATAATGTGACAAATTTTTATTTAAAAAAAATAATAATTATAGTATTATTTGGATTTTTCGAAATTTTTTATAACTCTTTTTCGTAGGTCGTCCGAATCAAGCCCAACGCGTGGAGTAAGTACCAATCCAGTTTCAACTAGTAAATGAGAAAGGAAGTATAATAAAAACTTGGTTTTTATGGGTTAGTTTTTTTAAGTAAATACCCATTATTTTACTTTTGAACTTTGTTACCTATTTAAATTTGAACATAGTAGAAGTTTAAATTCTAAACTTAAAAACGTAGTCAGTTTGGTTCTTTAGCTGTCGGTGAGAGTAAATGTAATACAATATTTTTAATAATCTGCCATAAAGTTATTCTGCTGTTCTTGAAGAAGTTATTAGTTTTCTGTTAAAAAACACAACCAAACGAAACCTTGGCGCTACAGAGCATTTTGCAAAGTCTTTGTTTTTCGATTTATCTTATTTCGAAGGGCGGCGCGGAAGGAAGGGGGGGGGGGGAAATCTCGATAATTAGGTGCCTGCAAGGGTGTGATTGACAGAGATGAATTGCAAGAGCAGAGTGTGTATTGTGTGTAGAGGGGATTCAGGCGAGATGAAAAGGAAATCTCGGGGATTATGGTCCAGCTACAAACTGATTAGGGTCTTAAAAGATGGGGGATGTGGGAAAACTTTGTTCGTTTTTTAGATATTTTTACTTTTTATATATAGTATATTTATGTTAACTTATATATTTTAAATTATTCTGCCGAAGGCGTGTGTTAGTTCTTGTATGAAACTTTTGATTTTTAAAATTTTTATTAATAAAATATCATTAATACGATCTATTTATGAAATATTTGTTCGAAATTGCTATATATATTTATTTATTGAATCAGGCATTCAATTTGCATAAATTTTAATAATTTTCCGTATAATTTCTTTAGCTTCACTTGTCTATCTGTCAGGGATACGTACAGATCTTGTGTAAAAAGTGTGTAAATATTTGACCAATCATTGACATTCTCTTAGATTTGGCAGAAATACCTATTCCGCATGACAATGCAATAATCATTCATTGGTTTTACAAAATAGTTTTGTTTTTGCATCGGTTTAAATGAAGATAATAAATAATAAATTGATCGTGCAATTTTAAATCAAGCATGGGAGGAAGGAATCACCTCTGAATGAACGTTATAAAGATAAACGGATTCGAAGGTATTTTGCTACTGTTGAAAATAATGAATTGAAAGCTTTAATGCAAAAAAAATGCAACACAAGTAGCACTGATTAATTTATGAGGATCCATCCACAAGGATAGCTTTTCCTTTTTCTGAGCAGCTCAATAACAATTTACGGCAAAAGTTTCAATAACAGCGAAGCAGCAGAAGTTGTATTTCAATTATTCTTGAATTTTAATTCGCGTGAGTTTTTGTATATTGGTATATTGTTAAAAATGCGTAGAATCAAATGGTTCTTACATTGATAAAAATACAAATTTTACAAATTGAATGAAGATTAAAATCGTGTATTATTTACAAAACAACAAAAAAAACATTGTCTATAAGTATCTCTTAGCGATAGCTACGTTATTGCAATTATATTTTTTTAGACTTTTGTTACAAACTACTCTTATTGAAAGCGAGATAAAATTGTAAGATTGTTAACAAAGGTGGTGAAATCAATAGTGGGACAGGAAAATTTCTGAAGCAGTTTTTTATAAAAAAGGAATTAAGAAATTTAAGAAGTAATACCATTGCTTCTGAGTTAATCTTGTAAGTGATGGTTTTTATCATGGCTGACGCGTTGTGCCAATTTAATGATGCTTATGTCGCGACATTGAAAAAAAGAACGGTATAATATATGTATTTAAAACTATATATATATATTTCAAAGAAACATTTCAGTTATCCTTCAGGGTGGTGGAAGAGCCACCGAGTTATGTATTTTTTCAAGAAAAATCTTACTTAATTTTGCAAATTATATTTCGCGCACGCATCTTATAATCACAGAAACATACGTGGAGAAAATATTGAAAAAATAAATATTTCTAACAAGATGGTACCATACGCCGTGCAAGTAGGAAAATAATCACACTATTTGGTTCCAATTATCTGGTCGTTTTATTTAAAGAAATTGCGACACCAATTGTCATTCAATATTTTTCTTCGTTGAAGAGAAAGTCTATGACTTCAGAAAAAGTGTTTAAAACATAAAGAAAATAGCCGGGGTGGCCATTTGTCGTAATTATTTGTGATTTTATTCAAAAACCATATCCTACTTCTCTTATTAATCAAAGTGAGAGGATTTTTTTTCAACGGAACGCAATTGTGAAGTGTCGAAAAGAGATAACATGATTAATTTATTTCTTTCCAGTGAATCACATGTTACCATGAGAGTACTAATTAAACCCGTTATTGTGGTTATTATATTATATTGTCACGTGCAGTGTCTGCGGAAGTAATTACTGAAAATGCTGGAATTTAATTACAGATTAATTATTTACTGATTAATAAATATTCAACGTACAAAGTAACTTAACATTTTTAACTTAACGCTATTCTTTAAATCAAACTACTTCGTAATATATCATTCGTCCATAAATCGTTAATTCCACTGGGTAACACTTTCAAGAAGTCTCCACTCAAGTATCGCACACGAGTTAGCACTTCGCTTAATTATCTATTGCTTGGTTTACACGCCTGATGGTAACACTATTTTCACTTCGTGATTCGCCGCTAGAGTCGCGTCGTAAGAAACATCAGAATAATATTGGCGCGGTTATTTATACCCGATCACTTTGGATTTCCGGATCCTCGAGAATTCTCTAGTGTTTACTAGACTTTTCTAGTGTTTACAAGAAAGTTCTAGTGACTTCCAGGTGTTTCTGGAAAGTTTCAGACGTCTGTCGAAAGCTGTAGATAAATCTAGATCCTTAGATAGTGTTGTGCCGACTTCGAACAACTGTCACATGACAGAAGAGCGTAATTATTTTTAGCCTCATTACAATGTATATTATATTATAAGTGTTGGTGTCATGGTCATGACGCTCGGTTTGTGATCCGGTGGTCGATGGTTTGAGCTCCATTCCAGGACACCAGTAAGTTTGTCCTATTTTTATAACACAAGGGTTTAGTTTATTTTGAAAATAATAAGAATATTGATTCCGTGTTTGTTCAACTCTATTTATGTTTTTGTTTTATTTAATTTACTCTCATTATTTATTTTTAAAATTTACTTAAGGACAGTGTTTATTTTGTGCGTAACGCACTGGCAACTAAACGAAACAATGTTCACGCGTACATAATTATAATCCATATTTATTTTGATAATGTCAAAAAATTGATAATATTTGATAATGTCAAAAAATAAAAATAAATTATATTTATTGCTTATGGTATAAGAAAAGCTGCTTTCAATATCATATAAATTAAATTTAAGTATTATTTTCATTGATAAAAACCTTGAAAACCGGTTTTCTCAGCACCTTTTTTTTAAATATGATTAAGGGAATAGGATTTTTAGTATTGTCACAATAAAGAAGGAAGTGACTGAATATCTGGAAAGTCGTAGAAACAGCCTGAAGTCTTAAAACACTAATGCGAGATATAGGGTGCAAGGTGGTGGCTATATATAATACGCCACTGAGTGGCCAAAAAAAATTGCGATTCATGAGCGACAAAATGTTGTTGTCGATCCCCATAGCGACAAATACATGATGATATATTTTAAATTACATTCAGTTTAAATCACATTTATTTTCTTTAACACCCTACGTTGAGTTTTCTGAGACATTTTTTTTTTGTTTTGAAGGTTGTCAAGATTTCTACGATGAGAAAATGTGACACGAAGGCTTTCATTCTCGAGGGCTGTCAATTATTGCGAAAGTAAAATTTGATTATGTATGAAAGATGATTGATTTCGTTGTCTGCTTTCAACCCTCTAGCCCTTGACGCAAAGTTTCGCGTGACAATTTATTACACACCTCATTTTTAACGCATTTTTTTGGCGAAGGTACCTAATTTAAATATAAGGGGCGTTCTGACAAGAAGTAGTCGAATCCTTTTTGAAATTACATGATAAGTAAATATTTTTATATGATTAATATGATAAAACAATATACTGTGGCGTTTAATGTTTGCAAGATTTAGTTTGTAGATATTAACATTTTTCTCACGAATTTTCTGGAAAATTTTACTATTGACAATTAATTTTTAATATAAAATGCATTAATATTATGGTTAGTCATTTAAAATTATCTAAAATCTTAAGTAAAATTTATTTATAAATAGTAACTTTTGATCATAAACTTTGTCATGTCTACTTGAGTTAAACTATAATTTTATAGTCATCATAAGAATAATCTCTACAACATTAACCCAAATTCCAATAACAATATAATAATTTGTTTTTAACCGCTTTTTAATCAATAGTTTTTTATTTAAACCAACTGTTTTCATATCATTTCCTTCACCAAAGTAATGTATACATTATTATCCTAATTATCCACTCGCTTGGCCCGCATTTTATTTATTTATTTATTTTTATTTTTAATTAAAATAATTTCTGAATTCAATCAATATCCTTTCCACGAAAGCAAATTTTTATCCATGTAAACGCACTTTTAGTAGATATTCAAAAATTAACATTTTTATGGTCGGGTCCCCGGTTCCGGCATATTTTATGGCTCCGGGTCGAAAGACTATTCCCGGAGACTATAAAATCATGCTAAGTCTCGTTTAGAAAAGTGTCCCGTCGTTAAAGTTACTTTAAGAAATGTAAAATTATGGACTGTGTAATATATTGCAGGGATATTGTTTACGTATCTGAAACGGGAGGTGTTTCAATGTTAGTGTGCAAGAGACAAAGGCATGGAAATAATAGAGAACGAAATTTTAATAATTCACTCAAATACGAAAAACACAAATTGCATGTAGTCCAGTCAAATTAGACATGCAGGGAAAATTCCCGGAAAGCTGAATTTTGGTATGGAACTTGATATAATTGTTATTAAAATTGGACTACGTAAAATTAAAATGCACTACTGATGTTCCTAAGCTAGCTACATTTAAAATATACACACTCGATATCTCACACTAAAAGTGCGCTCTATACATATCTGAACATCTCTGTATCTATAAAACGTTACGCATATCAAAAAAGGGTCTTGAACTTTTTAATAGAAAATTTTATAAGCTACAATATTGTAATATATTTTTTGACGTAAAATTTGCCGTTAACAATGTGTTAAAAAATGTATTTCGGAACATTTGACTCCATGTAAAATGTTTAGTACAACTCGGATCGACAGAGATTTTTGAAATTTTATATGAAACAATTATGTGATATTCCTACGCTTAATTCAATTTTCCGGAAATTTTTCCAGGGTTAGCCAAAAAGGTTAGGTTAAAGTCCAAAATACAGTATGTACCAAATATGTTGAATCGATGTATTCAATGCAAGATTTGTTTCACAGGGCGCATATTTCTCACACGCCAAATTGT
Source organism: Agrypnia vestita (assembly GCA_016648135.1). NCBI lineage: Eukaryota > Metazoa > Arthropoda > Insecta > Trichoptera > Phryganeidae > Agrypnia > Agrypnia vestita. The sequence continues at coordinate 39,882 of JADDOH010005183.1, read as the reverse complement.
CTAAACACTGATGCTACAAGATTTTTGGTGATATTCCAAATCCAGGAACGTCAGTTAGACGTAAGATAAAAGAAGCCGCCTCATTCAACTGATTTAACTTTCATTTTTTTCTTTATAGCTACGCAAAGGGAAATGATATATGGTAATAACCCAAAAAAAATTATTGCTTAAATATAAAATTTGTCTAGTAACTGTGCCAGAGTCATCTCTGGCATAGTTACAATACAATCCTCGGGGAGCCCAAAAAAACATTCAAGGATTCGGTGAAGGCCTTTACCTGAAGTAACTCGAATGTAGTTGAAATTCCAAGCAGAGAGACGTCTCGGAGATGACTCTGTGGAGGCTGGCGCTTCGGAGCTTCAGCAACGAACGACACGAACTCCGTCAAGCTTCTCCAGCAGGAGGAGAATCGACTGCAACGGTGATCTGGTACTGTAGGTGTTGGAGCAATTTTATGATAAACTCTGGTTCGGGTTTTCTACAGGAAAAAATCGAACTAGAAGCTCTCTAGATATGAAGATGCCACTTACTAGTTTGCAGGAACTTTGACGTCTTTCTCCGTCCGATCTCTTCTATCTTCCGTCCTTCTATCTTCCTTGTAGCTACCAAATCCGCTTAAAGCACCACTTCAACACACCAAATGTTTAATTATATATTTTAGGATTTATCCGCCGTAACCAAAAATCAACCGCTCGGTTCGAGATGTCCCCAAACAATCTGTCTCGTAGCAACCATCATACACAACAACTCCGCGCTCGTATGTATTTCCTTTTATAAAATTCCCGACCAGAGACAAACAGACTTTTTTCTCGAACAGTAGGTTTACCAGGAATACCTTTCAGTCATCTAGAAAAACTATTGGAAGCGCTTTCCGAACAGATTAACCTGCCTGCTAGTAACAGCGTACGAGTTTAATACGTTGGCAATAGAGACGACGCACTAGCGACAGTTATTGACGGCTTCTCTTCTCGGAAAGGGTGGCATATTGGGAAGACTGGTAACTTAGCAATCGTTTGGATGGTTTTAAGCCGATTGAAGTAATGTACACAAAGGGTTTCAAATCAACATGTTCGTGTTCAAATTTTCATTTTATGTCATCTTATGATTGAGTTCTTACATAATAAGCAAAACTGTTTTCTGAAAATTAAATGTTATATTATAATTGTGGGGTGTAAAAGCAAAGACAACAATATCCAAAAAAATAAAAAAATGTTGTGCATGAAATGAATTTAGAGTGATGCAATGAAATGCCTGCGCATTTATGCAAAGGAAATATTACATCATGAAGATAAAAATTTGGAAGCCATATACTAAAATAGTCATATTTCCCTTCACTTGTTGAATTCTGCTACAATGTTGTAAACTATTATTAAATATAATATATAAATATATGAAGAGGTAAAGTTTGCAGGAGATAAGCTTCGAAACCACTCATGCGATTTGAAAAATTTTTTCACCAGTATTTAGAATAGACTTTCAGGGTAGACATAGGCTTTATAATATTATCTCGTTAAAATATAAGGGCTTTTCGTGATGACCTATTTTAAAACTAAAATCTACGAAATAAGGGTCGTGTGATGCGTTTTTTTCGAACGATGTCTTAACGGTACGAGATATTTAAATACTTTCTATAGATGAACTCAAAAAGTCCACGACGACATATTTTTATATGTTAAGGTTAATACACAAATTGATAAAATGTGACTAAAAATTACTATAAATTTACGCGCGCGAAGCCACGCGGGTAAGCTACTATAATTTTTTTTAATATGATTAAAAAAAAAAACAAGTTTTTATTATACTCCCTTTCTCATTGAATCAGGGTTCGTCATTATTCATTTGTATTGATTCCAATTTGACATTACTATAATTATTACATTTTTTAAACGATAATTTGTTAGATCTTTTTTATCGTCACCACGTGTCTGCCTGCAAAGTTTCAGGTCGATTGGATCACGGGAAAAAGGTTAAAAATCAGTCCAAATTTTTCCGACAGGCACACCGCAGACGCTACGAGTTAAAAGAATGGGATTAATAAACTTACTTTTCACCACTTTTGTATTGAAGAACTGTGAAAATTTTACATAAAAATTATACAGAATCACAGTTTGATAAATTAGAAATTTTGGAAATAAAACAGTGTTAATAGTAATTTGAATATTAAAAATAACCAGGCCCTTTTTACAGATAGTTATATTTTAAATTTATTTTCATGTTAAGTAGGTACTTTATTATTATTCATTTACCATATATATATTTTTCTATATTTTTTTAATCTATATACGTCGATTTTTGAATTTAATCTTTAGTATACATTTGTATCCTGACGAATGGTACATGGGCTCTGAAACATGTTAATATTTTTCAATACAATAGTGGTGAAAACGATGTTTAGTTTAATTAATTATATTAATAATGTTACCACAAAACTATTTTGCTATTTTTGAAGAAAAACTAATATATTTTCATATAAAAAAGCTCTTAGAGTTGATATTCATGGCACATATTCATATGCATAGCATTTTCCTGAAAATTAACTGAAACGTAGATCATGAATTTCCTCTGGGAGTTCACCCTATGTGCGTCGGTGAATTGAGTGCCCTTGTACCAATCTAATCCCTGTGTTTATTTAATTCCTTAGAGATGTGTATGATTACATTTATTTACATTCTTAATTTTTATCACAATCAAATATTTAAATAACGTAATATATACTAATTACTAAAATACCAGTCATGAAAAATTACGGAACATGAAATGGTTCGCGTCTTTGCTAAGACCTAGAATATATATATATATATATATACTTATAGTATACTTTAACGGTCCACAGAACGGCGGTGGTAGCAATATCACCAGGGTGCCGCGCTGGCATTTGCGCGTCTGAGGTTCGCGCCCTACTTCTAGCCGTTTAATTTAGTTTTTTGTGTGGTGAATTTGAACGAAATTACGAACGTAAGAGGAAGTTAACGAACAGACAGATTGACGGACAAATAAATTGTTATGTTTGCCTAGCTACAACCCGTGTATAATGACGTACGTTTATTGTATATTTCGTTCGCCAGTTAAATTTGTGAAAATAACGCTATCTACAGTAGTGTAGCGTCTTGATAACGTTAGTGATGGACATAATTAAATAGAGAATTATGTTTTTTTTGCTTCTTTTGCCTCATTATTATTTCAGTGACGGATTTTGTTCAGACAGCGTTAGTGACGGATATTTTTATATAGAGAACTATATATTTTGAATAATGATTGATACCAATGACATATGCGATGTAGTAATGGATGCATTTATTAGTTTTAATTTTCATTAAACAAAATCTATTTCAGAGTATTTTTTAAAAGAAGTACAAAGTCAATGTTGAAAATTTATTGAATAACTATTTTGAAAAAAGACTATTTTTGCAAAAGGAATGAGATCAAATATTGGATAGGAAGTTAATTACAGACATTCGAAATTAATATTATTGGGGATACATAGACATTAAATCGCCATAATATTTAACTTACTATCTCAACTTAAATAACTAACTAAATTCACGCCATTTTCCTCGGGGATAGGCAGAGAGAAAAGATAATGCATGATCTTTGGCTGTTGAGGCTCCAGAAAGTACTACCTCCTGGAATCTGGTTTACCTGATCGGGCCAAATCTTTCGTCCTCTATCTGTAAGACTTGTCTCATGTATCTCTCTGACTCAACCACCTTAGCTGCCCCTTTATGATGCTATTAACTGTGCAAAGATAAATTATACATTAATTCGTAATCTTATAATTCTTTCCTCTATCGTAAATAGGTTTGCCACAGATACACCTAAATGATCTTATTTCCACTATATTTAGTCTACATTCGTTCCTCTTCCGCCAGCTCTAGGCTACACTTCCATATCGGTGGTGGTGCAAAAACTTCATCTTGCTTCGACTGACAAGATTTCATTATAAAATAATTTAATTCAAAGCACCATTTACTCTATTCCCTGCAGTCCCTACAGCTTTTGGATATTTGACTCAGACTTTTTACTTTAATTAAACCGATTTCCGAAAGACCTTTTCCAATATTTCATTACTAAAACCTACTGGTATTTCTCACGTTGTTTAACTTTCCTCCTTCTAGAATACAATATTTTTTTAAAAGTTTCCTTTAATTTGAAAAACTATTGTTTTGGACGTCACCAGATAATCAATTTATTGCATAAAGAATAAATCTTGCAATCCGAAGAAATAAAATATAATTCAATCATTAAATGATTGATCCTTGTAAAAGGGTTTTATATCGTAGGCAATAAAATAGACGGGAATAAAAAATAATTGGCGCCTCCTTTTGTCCGACATGGGGGCATCGAGGAAATTCTGTCTATAAAAAGGTCGTTACAGTATACTGCCTAAGGATTTAGAAATATTAACCAATAAAATCAGGATCATCATTTTTTTCGAGAGTTAGACACAAAACAACTGAACATTTAAGTACCTAGATTAATCCATTATAATGTGAACGTGTTTTTTATTAATAAAACGGTTGCCATGTGGCCGGTAGATATTCACCACTAGACCTCAAAGAGTAATTTGCCGTGGAATTCACCTTTAAAACATTTAATTCTATTTTTACTCAATTTATAATAACTCGTGGCGTCTGCTTGCTTTTTCCGTGATCCAATCAAGCTGAAACTTTGCAAGCAGACTCGTGGCGACGATCAAGAAGATCTATCAAATTTTCTCTAAAAATAATAATAATTATAGTATAATGTTGGATTTTTAGAAATTTTAATGGTTTTTTCAAATTGGAATCATTCTAAAAGTTTGATTACCAACGGCCGCCTGATAACATTACAGAATATTTAAAATTTGAATTACTCCGTCGGTAGGTATAATAGTTACTTCAATACGAATTTCGAAAATTTATGACAGTTGGTTCACAGATGACAGCACATTTCGGTTTTTAGGGAAGAAATCAAATAATAAAGATATATTTTTTAAACTTGGTTTTTATGGGTTAGTTTTTTTATTAATTTTTAATGAACTTCAATACAAAAATACAAGGAAATGATCGATCCTAAGATTAACCTGTGTCGAGATGAGCAGCTTTGCAACAAAAATGAGGACACCACATGGCGGTAGTAAAAATACAATACAACAAGTTGTGCAAAGTTGACATATAATATTCAACTTCCAAAATGTTGACGGATGTGGTAGTCTATGATGGGTGGAATTGGTGAACGTTACGTTGTGTAAGGTGATCACTTTAGCCAGCCACGTGATGGGTCGTAAGCCCTATAAAAACCCAAAGATTTTCGTAACTAATTTAACACATAAAAAATAGCTTCGTCTCTATAAGACATCTATAATATATATCTTGATAAATGTTGTCCGCTTGGGGATAAAATTCAGTATTGCGGTCTTAGTTTGTAAATTACTAATCAAAATTTATCAATTTATTCTGTTACTAATCGGATAATCGGCTAGTTGGCCAAAGTTATAGTCGCCATCTCTCCTGCCAAATCGTTCAGTGGCAGTTAAGAAGATTTCAAAATTTTACTATTTTAGATGAGGCAATGCGATTGCTTAGTAATTTGTGAAAATGTTTTGAATCACTTATCGTTTATTATATTAAAGAACACATTCTTGTTGTGTTGCAATTTATGAATAAAGTTCTGTGAATCTTGAAAAACCAAATTTAATTAATCAATTTATCACTCCAAAAATAAAAAAATTAAATTAACGAAAAAATATTTGGCTGCTACCGGCTAAGATACATAATAGGATGAAGAGTAATTGGAATTAGGTTATGATTGAGAGTAATTCTGCAGCATCACTATGCCATCCTGAGTCACTGAAACCAAATCATTATCACTAATTACTACTGATTAAAATTTAATCTCAGACTTGAAAGACTTAAAAGCCCCCACAAGGAAATAGACTTAGGTTATGTAATTAACGTGTGTACAGCATTATTGCTTTATCTGCTTGATATTGCTGATGGAATTATTGGATACATAATAATTAAGTATTGATAGTGTAATCCGTCAACTAAATAATCGGAGGAGGAATTTATCTGAAACACCGTTATACACTCACTGGGCGTGACACACTCCTACCTACGAGTACTTAGCTAAATTTTTCTTCTTCTTCTACCCTTTATCCTATTGGGTCGGAGTCCCTGCACCGCATAGGAGGTTCTAATTCTTCCTATCTTGGGCTTCGCTCTCTACGTCTGCCAAATTTAATTGCAACCTCGCTTCGCAGCAGTCCTCCAACTGTTTCCGCCAGCTCCTTCTAGGATGGCCCCTTGGTCTTCTGCCTTCTGGTCTTGCCTGGAATATCCGCTTTGGCAGTCTATCTGCCGGCATTCGCAAGATATCTTCCAGCTACCGTAACTATGATTTCTCGATAAATGGTAAGGTTTCCACTTCGAGACATTCTTTTATTTGCATATTTCTAATTCTATTCCTTCTGGTTACTCCTACTATTCCTCATAGAAATCCTCTTTCGGTGGCCTGTAGTAGCCATGAGTGAGTTCTTTCGATCAAGATCCAGTGCTCGTGGTCATACACTAGGGTTGGCCTGAAAACTTATATCCGGATTGGCAGATAGACTGCCAATGCGGATATTTCATGCAAGCCACTGTAACTATAGTTTCTCTACAGGTTTAGGTAAATTAAGGAGGATTAGGTAAATTAATGATAAATACAGAAATAATACAGATTTTATCACCTATCCAATCTAAATATAATAAATTCGTTGTCTGTCTGTTCGTATCGTCCTAACCTGGTGGAATGAAGCTTAAATTACAACTTTAGATAATTAGAGTGTGACACGCAATCAGCACGCAACACGCAACGGCTCCGTAATAATATATAATAATAATATTTCGACTGCTTGGTGTCCAAAAAAATTTTTGAAAAACAGCTAAACAATTCTTGTTTTTTTTTATAAGTTATAAGAATTTAAAGATTTTATCGAGAAAGATATTTACTCATATTTAATCAAAATACCTAATTTTCTACTAAACTATGTCCATCCCTAATGTAATAAATATTAATGTATGCTAAGTAGTGCTGTAAATATTACAAAAAATGAAAACTTTGATATTTTATACCAACTATTGATATGATATTAGATCGCTTAGATTGCTTTTAACGTTTAGATGCTTGAACATTTTCAACTAATAGTAAAGACAAAAATTCACCTATAAAGTATTGTGGACTTGCCCTGTTACGCCTCGTACATATTAATAATAACATATCAGCTGTAACCTGCCAAAAATAACGAACATTGGTTCGCGTCTTTGTTAAGCCCTAGTATATGGTTATAGTATTTTTTTGGCCTTTGATGGTACTTTTACATGTCGGTTCCCAAGAAATATGTATTATTTACATAAAAAGGTAAAAAAAATTATACAAATGAGAATGAAAATGAAATGGACTGAATTATCGTAAATGGGATAACATAGAAACATATTTTTTGTACCCCAATATTTTCGGAACTTGATTGAACAGTACGTCTTTTTGTCTTAAGCCATGTTAATCGCAGCATTTTAAAAACATCATGCTAATTATTTTATTTGTTTTATCCACTAAAGCCTAAATAAACATAATTTTGCCATTCTGAACATCTCTTTAAAGTACCATCCCATACCCACCCTTGGCGGATGAAGCGCTGTTAATTGGCTTAGCATGTTACCCTAATGGCGTACAAGTCAACAGAACACAGGCTTCAATATTCAATCAATGAAATCCCGCACGGCGTGTGATCTGTATATGGAATCCTAAATTTAATGGTTTTCATCTGAAATACAACCCCTAATCCTTCTAGGAAGAGATTCCTTTGAGGCTATATTCATTATGGGTTTCGGAGTAATACTGGCTTACGAGCTTAACACATTTTTTTTGACAATCGCTATATGTATATGCAAATGGTAACATATTTATTCGTTATATATTTAGGAAATAATGTGTAACATACTACATTTTTTATGGTTATTTATCAGGGTTTTTATTAATTTATTTAACTTTTATTGAAAGGAATGAATTTTTCGTAATCGATGTAAGTTACTATAATGATAATTCAACGTTTTGTAAAAAAATAAGTCTGAAGTATTGAAAAAAAAATTGATATTGTAAAGCTCCATAATTGATATTTAGGTAGTGAATGTTTGAACATTTTCGGCTCATAATCAAGGCAGGAATCCAACTGTAAAGTTTTGTAGACTAGCTCTGTTACACCCTGTATATTGTACAATACTTTTTGTACCCTAATATTTTAGTTTTTCTTTACAACAGTCTTTATTTTATCTTTAAATAAAATAACTCTTTGTTGAACGCACTTTATTGATTTTTTTTTAAATTTATTCAATTAATAATATGTATAATTTTTTTTTACAATCATACATAGACAATGTTTACAAATATATATTTTTTGTGTGATTCTTGTGTGTGGTGAGGGAGTTTAACCAACTAGTTTCGGCTCACAGCTGAGCCTTCCTCAGGGTTGAATAGTAACTAACCAAAAACGATAAACGTATGCGTAGTCCAATTCTAGATATATTCCCCTTCCAAGTAACTACACCCATCTATACCCTCTCTCTTTCACCAAACCCCCACCACAGTTGAAGTTCTGTCTTTTTCTTCCTTTAATGCTTTCTTGATTGTTTATGATTCTGTTTTTGATTAGTTACTATTCAACCCTGAGGAAGGCTCAGCTATGAGCCAAAACTAGTTGGTCTAACTCAATAAACTGGTGTTAAACAAAGTTATTTTATTTAAAGTTATTATGTCTCACCACAATGTGTTTGTTTCATGTGAAAATTTATAATGTATAATTTTTCAATATTTTTTTAAGTCGAATGTAGGCAATATTATTTTGAATGTAGGTATAATATTCTTCCAAATTATTTATCATATACACTAGAACAGGCCTGAAAATTAGTATTTTAAATTTTTAGACAGTATATTTATTTTAAACAATATTTTTATATGTGTTTTGTGAGAAAAGTGTCACGAGACGTGGCTTTGGGAGGCAAAAAAAAATACCTGAAATTAATTTAGTTTAATTTATTACCTAAGAAAGTCACTGAACACTGAGTTCAATTGTAGTACCGTTCGTAATTTTATAGTCACTTAATGTCTCCCAAATATTTCACACATTTATTATTGAACGTTTCTTAATCCGCACTAATTAACTCTGTCTCTATCGCTTAGATCACTTCTTGTAAATCCGTTCGATGTTCCGCTTTTAGAAACTTCTTGCCCCGGTATTATTCTTTTATTCCACTGGTATTCAAACTGTGTTTGCTTCCTTACTAATATCGCGTGTTGTAATATCACGAATCACTTATCACATTGTTTTATACTACGTTTATCGCACTGTTGTTATGAACTGAATTGCGTCGCGTGACTCCTTTTATAACTAAATTCCTTCGAAAGATTTGTTCTAAAGATTATGAGCATTCTGTAGAGTTTTCTAGATGATTCTAACGTAGTCTTTTACTATGTAATGGAATGTCGTAGAATCTTCCAGATAAGATAATGCAGTCATGCATGACTGTCCCTGCGTTGCGTGCGGAACATTTGCAGTTACAGATGACTGACCGCCGTTGTATGACGTTGCTTGGTTGTTATCAGCGTTAAGCAGGTAAACAGTCTCGTTTTATACAGAGATAATTATTAAAAAGATATTGTAGAAATTTTAGAAGTTCCACAGTGACGAAGCTTTTTATATGGGAAACGAGTGTGTAAGTCTTTATAGGGTTGCCCAAGGCTAATGATCTGTATAAGCTGACTTAAGTTATCACTTTACACAATGCAATGATTACTAATTCCACCGTAAGAACATCCACACATCAAATTGTCATATTCATTATCAAATTTTTATATAATTTTGATATGACTTGGAATATTCATTGTGGGAAAAATCGCTTTGATATGCGAATGCTTTGGATTATAAACACGTTTACGGAACAAATTCCGTTTACGGAACGAATTAAGCTAATAATCAAAGGTAAATCGTTAATCAAATGTAAATCGAAATTTCGCTTTTAAACTGCGTAAGTCGCATCTTAATTTTTATCATTTGCAAAGATATTCAATAAAGCGTATGTATCAATATATTGATGAAGACATCTTAAAACGTAAGACCGCAAAAGTTCCTTTGCGTATCAAAGGGAGAGATCCCTTTTCCTATACCTGAAGTGGATAGATATACGTCCAGAACGTCGTAATTATTTTGGGATCTCAGGTAAGTTTCTCTTAATCAATTACTGACCGAAGGTATAATTGAATAAAGGAAATAAATTAAATTAATTTTCCTCGAACCTCACGATGATACTTAAAGTTAATTAACGAAACTGTAATGAATTTTTCAACTAGAGGAATTTTGTTTGCAAATAAATATAATTTATACAACGAACTACCTATTGTTGGCAGTATGTTGGCAGTACTTCAATATGCTATTTGCTAACGTGGCATATGGCAAAAAATGACCAATCGTCGGTGTACAAATTCCAAGTATAATAATTTATTTTACAAATCCCAATTATAATGTTGTCTACATGTCTAACTTTGCATAGCGTGTTTAATTTCGTTAGAATTTACTACTCAAAAAACGAAATAAAACGGTTGAAGATGGGTGTTGAACACCGGGTTAGGTTAGGTTAGGTTAGGTTGAAATGACGGAAACGATAGCGATGTTGCCACCACCACGTGTACTTGAGCCATCAAAAATACAGCAAATATGTGAACCATTTGTACTCTAAATTATAGGGTGCACAATGTATTTTCTAAAATATATTGTCACGTGTCGTGGCTAAAGGAGAAATTAAAGAAAACGCTGATATGCTATAACGGATTTATTGTTTAATTAATTATTCAAATATACTGAATAATTAATTATTCAAACGTACAAAGTCGCTTATCACTATTTAATGTAACGCTATTTCTTAAATTAAACTGTTTCGCAAATTTATCAATCGTAAATAGACCCTTTATATTCGCTTTATTCACACTTTATTAACACTTTATTCACTGTTCACTAGAATATTCCATCAATTTCCGCACTTATTAATTTCGCTTCGGTTTACCGCTCGCTTGGTATCACTGGCTTCTCGAAACTCGCCGCTACCGCTCGCTTGGCTGGCCTGACCCACCGTGGCTGCCTTCGCTTCTATTATCGCTGTGAACGCGCATGAAAAAACAACTCACTATTGTATTGGTTAAATGCTGTTATCTAGATGTTTCCAGTATTTATTCGCAAGTGGTTCGAAATTTGGCATTGTGCTTGACATTCAAATATTATTTATAAATTTCCCCGAATTTCTCATACAAAAAAAAAGCATCTCAGCTTTGGCTTACCTCTTGACGTGTGAAAGGAGAACATAAAACTAATCAAGTTTTGCGAGCATTTTTTTTTCTTCATTTTTTACACACATTTATGGTCTGCCAAAGCAACATAAACAGAAATGAAAACAATAAAAACTTTTACGAAATCCACTCCCCTTTCTCGCCTCTCGCGGCAGTACCAGGAGCGCATTTTACGGCGGAGATAACTTTTGTTGGAATAGTTTACCCTTGGCTAAAGCCCGTTCATCACTCCGCGTCGAATAAAGTGTGTGCTTGGTGCGAGTTTATACACCTCCTCGATCGAGATGATCGCCTGGTATCGTCGAATGAATCGTTTTGGGCTTAGAATAAAGATATTCCGTTCGGCCATATTTCCTGGACGGTTTTATTAAAAAGGTGGAAGGTAGAGGAGGTAAATTTTATGATTATCATGTGACGTCATGTTCCCACCACTGCGGAATGGGCTATTTGCTAAAATGAGACAAAAATTCCTTATCACTTTATTATAAAATCATCGATTTTGATAAAAATATAGAAGACATGTATAATGCTCTTCCGGTGAGAAAAATATTAAAGATAAATTATAGAATTGTCACAATTACTTAGAGATAAAAGTACAACCACAGTCTTCTGTCCTGGCATAATCACTGTTTGGTTTTCTTTCATATATCACAACACTTTTATTAAATGTGGTTGTTGCAATTTTTGACAGGGTTGAATTTTGTTTACCATGCCAGGTTTTTTCGGATTCCTTTTAGCTTCAAAACTCGCTTTATTCATTTTAATATCCTCTCCTAGCTTATAAGCTCCACATGATCAAACCATCCTAGCGACCCTTTCTTCACTACATCAAATATGCTACGAACTTTTTTAGTCTTATTTGTGTTTAGTCTTATATGCCAGGTTTTTTTCGGATTCCTTTTAGCTTCAACACTCGCTTCATTAATTTTACTATTCTCTCCTAGCTTATAAGCTCCATATGATTAAACCATCCTAGCGACCCTTTCTTCACTACATCAATTATGCTACGAACTTTTTTTAGTCTTATTTGTGTTTAGTCTTATACGCCAGGTTTTTTTCGGATTCCTTTTAGCTTCAACACTCGCTTCATTTATTTTACTATCCTCTTCTAGCTATTAAAAAAGCTCCACATGATCAAACTATCCTAGCGACTCTTTCTTCACTACATCAAATATGCTACGAACTTTTTTAGTCTTATTTGTGTTTAGTCTTATATGCCTGGTTTTTTCGGATTTCTTTTAGCTTCAATACTCGCTTCATTCATTTTACTATCCTTTCCTAGTTTATAAGCTTCACATGATCAAACCATCCTAGCAACCCTTTCCTCACTAAATCAAATATGCTACGAACTTTTTTAGTCTTATTTATCCGTTCTGCAATGTAAAATTTGAAAATAGTTAATTTTGCATTTAAATGTATAACATCTAGAAAGTTATTTGGTGTATATAAGACAAATTTTGAATTTATTTATATCTATATCAAGAATTGTACAGATTTTGGACTATGCCTGTCTCACTAGAGAAATCTACGAGATTGTTATTTTTGTATTGTTTACTTATCGTACCGAGACAAAGCTAACAATATTTACTAATTTTTTTTTCACAAATGAGATAATGCACACAAATACACCATATATATTATACATTAATATATAAAAAAGCAGTAGAATAAGAGTGCAAGAAAAAAATTATTTTAAAAGCAATAGTACGGAAGTAAGCAACAGAATATAAAATGAGTAACACTGAGATAAGAAAATATCATTTCAATAATTAGCTCCCCCGTTTTTTTTAAATTATCAAAACTCAAAAATGGGCGAAATTTTATAGGAAAAATTCTATAGTAAAGCTTCTATAAGAAATTTCAAGACAGAAAATATCAATATTTCTATCATTAAAGCGGAAATATTTATATAAATTTAATATTTTTGGATAAAAAATAAATGTGTGAAACAGACTGATGTATTTTTCTTCCAAATTTTAAAATAATATAAAGTAGGTAAATCGTTCAAGTACCTAAAAAAATCATGCAAACATTTACAAGTGTACAAATTCATACAGTAGCGGTCAATACATGATTTTTTAGGTAAATGCAAAGCTATAAAAATATATCCGAATATGTGCCATTTATTTTTAAATGTTGCGTACGCCTCTGAAAAATTCCCTGGGCATAATTACAACAATAAACATGTATATTTTTAAATAAAGTGGGGCAGTTTTTGCCCAAACTTGTACGGAGAGCATTATTCTTGTTTCATAGTTCCCAGGAAGTGAGATGAGCACAAAAGGCTTGATTCAAAATTTCAAGTGAAAAATGTCTGCGCCAAGCAGTAGCTGTTTCGCCTCCTTTTTTCACATCCTTTTGAATGTGTACCTAAAATTCAACTCGGGAAAATTGTCCGTGGGGCCATTGTGCTGGAATCTTTTGTTACAATAAATTAATCTGTAATATTTCGGGGTAAAGTCGTTCGTGTAACGCAAAGATGGCAAATGGACATTTTGGAGATGGGCTGAGGGATCCCCTAGATAAATATTTAAAGAGGATTGTAACGGAGATGCGAATTGAGACTTGAATAACAAGTAAATGAAAAAAAATTGAAGACGTGCTTTCACATGCTTTTTTTGCATACATACATTTTGCATAAATGCTTATCTTTACGGCTGAGTGCTACCTAATAATGGAAAATTATTAATGTCAATCAAAATAATAACCAAATCATGCCGAAAATATTTTATAATGTATAGCCATCCAGTTTACGTAAATGTTGGATGTTTCAGAGCTCTAGCTAGTCAGCAAGTTGGTGAAAAATCAATTACAAGATTGTACCACAAACCACAATTTTTTTTAATAAAAATAAAAGCACGTAAAAAAAGTAACCCATTAAAACCAAATTTTATTATACTCCCCTTCTCATTCACTAGGTGAAATATTTTTTTCGCTTACCTATGTTTTGGGCTTCGGTCGGGCGATGCCGATGCTACGAAAGGGAGTAATAAAAAAATTGCAAAATCCAAAATTATACTATAATCAGGTTTCGCGTCGACCATATGCATTGAAATATTTTCATACAACTTAATAAGTTGCATGATAAAATCATTAGAAATTTGAAAAATCCACAACTTTATTAATTTTTTTTTACCAAAATTTGATAGATCTTTTTGATCGTCGCCACGAATTTGCTTGCAAGGTTTCAGCTCGATTGGATAACGGGAAAGGGGTTTAAAATGGATCCAAAGTTTTTTCGTCAAACAAGAAGACAAGAAGACAAGCAGACGCCACGAGTTAATATAAAGGGAGTAAAAATGATATAAATATAATATTTGAAATGTTACTAAAGCTGTTTTTTGATAAGCCAACTTATTTTAATTAATTAAATAAATAAATTTAAGGACATAATCTAGCGTGTATTAAGAATGGCGAATAAATTTTTTATTGTGGGATATAAAAGCAAAGACAGAAATATCCAAAAAAAAATTAATGCAGTCATTAAGGGTTACTAATTTATAATGTACTGAATTCGGAATTCGATATTTCATAGGAAACATAGCCTTTACATTTATAAGAATCATGATGTTGGATGTTTAAGTTATTCTCGTTGATTCACGCAATCATAATATTTTTAATTTTTTGTATATTGTTGCCTTCGCTTGTATACGCCACAATTGGTGTATAAATTTTGGAATAACATCTTGCGAATATTGTTTACATAATTGAGCTCTTTAATTTATCTTAAATAATGATGCTTCCTCTTAGGACAAAACGCAGTGTTTGTGTTCTATATTAAAACAATATTATTTATTTATTAAATAATAAAAATATTTCTTTGCGCAAGACCTCCTTTTTCAGGTTCATCTTGATACTATCCACCTGCCAATCAAAGTCAGGCACGTAAGATATTTGTTGCTTTCAATATTTCTCCAAGGTGTGGAATTGTGGAATTTAAAAAGTGAGACGGCAGATCGATGTTATTGAGATGTGATATTGGAGACGAATGTTACGTGTACCATGGACAGGGATACGCATAAATTTCTCCAAACTGGAAGAATTAAAATGAGATACTCTCAATCACTTGTCTGAGGCGATCTTCAAATTTTTTGCAAATCTCGCTCGAAGAAAAGAAAGCTTGTAGCGGACCACGTCGAGAGTCAAAGAGGAAGATATCCCACTCACTTATTGGACCAATCAAGTGGAAAAAGCTACAACAACTTATTTGATGATACAGTCATGAAGATCACGTCATGAGTAAGGCCTCCAAATATTCGTGATTCCAACTATTCGAATATCGAATAATTAATGATAATATTATATTTGAATATATTCGTAAAATTTTTAAGAAAGAAAAATTTACTTCGGATGATAAATACAGATAAATACCCCTCCCCCCAAACATAACTCCACCCACCCCTATCAGTACCTTAGATAATTAATTTTACTCTTATGCTTCAGTTTAAATCATCACCCGTTGATGACAACATCGGTAGTTGTCGAAACTAGTTGTGTAATCATCTTAAACTCATTAGTGGTCTTAGACAAGTAATCTATTTATTTATATATAACAGATAAATACATTCTACACATTAAAAAAAAACATACAGACGAGTCAGTATTCTCTCGATAACTGACAAAATTTTAGATATGTATATATGTTATTATTCATATCTCACACCCCACGTGCAAGTTTTTTAAAATTTGTTTTGTATAAAACTTCTTGTTTGTCGGCTCAAGTGAAATGAAAGCTTCATACTATAGAATAATAGAAAGCCGACTCCATCGTTGACAAAACATAGTGTATTAACCGTAAGTGCTTATTGTAATAAAATCATAAAGATAAGCATAAGACTTAAAAAAAAGGCAAATGCAAAAGATGTCCGACAATTTACGGGGTTTAAATCTTTGATGTCCGACTTCTATGTAGCCGATAGTGGTATTTCTGCAGAAAAAAATCGTTTACCTGAAAATGCTTGCATATGACTTCCAGGATTCGTAAACCTTTGTTTTGTTTAGAAAAATATTTAAAATCTTATAGTATAAATATGAGCGAATACTTTAAAAAGTATTCGAATAACGAATACTTAAAAGCAGGCGAATATATTCGAGGTTTGAATATTCGAATATTCGGTTTGGAAGCTCTACATGAGAAACCAACTGGGATGATGATGATGACATATTGGTTTTGATGCTGTTGGTTTATGCTATATTGCATGTCACGTGGCTTAGCTTCTCACACCATCCTACTATTTTTCAAGCTTTCGCCATTCCTGACTTTGCATTGGGATAAAAATCTTGCCCGAGACTTTAGTTACGATCTGGTTTCCCGAACCAAAGTGAGAGACTAAGGTTCACACCCATAAAAAGTGATTGGTTTTATCAGCATGTACACTTTGTAAACAATTTATGCTTTAAATGACGCAACAAACACAACGACAGCATTTTTCGTTGAGCAAAGAAGTAAGCGCTTCCTGATTTTCTTCTCCTTTTTATACATTATTGGATACAATTGTCCCTTTTCAGATTCGTTTTCAGAAAATCTTCGGATATATAGGTTGGTGTACCTTTTCTGAAGATCCAGATTTTAATACCTCCTCCATTCTACGGTTAGGTTATTTATTTTTTATTAAGTGCAGTGCATGTTCAATCTCAATAAAACGTGGAAGATTATTCATGATGTGAGGAAAAGAAGGTAATAGATTAATTAAATAAAGATTTTAAACCATAGGTAAAAATATTTGCATTCGAAATTACAAAATTGCAGCCGAAAACCATTATAAAAAAAATTCTAGGATTTCAATATTAGTTTCAGTTTCAAATAATCAAGATTTTTAGATCTAAGTAGATTATTATATATTGTGGGAAGCTACAGGTAAACAATCGATTAATATACAAAAATACTTGTTAATATATTTTCTAAATCTCTGTTATAATACCAAAAAATAAGAATCGCATATTTTAAAATATTTATTTTTTCAATTGATTCAGCAACATTGTAGATTGACATTTAAAAAAAATATTGATTGTGTTATTTGTATATATCTACTTCTTTAATTTGATTAACTACACCAACATGTTTCAGAAATACCTTTCCATCGTCAGGGTGTTGTATAACTGTCAAAATATCACAATGAAATGTCTTTTGTTTCTTATTTTTCTAAATTATTTTAAAAACTATTTTAAATATTATTACTGAAGTTCTTGATTACGTACTCGATTATTATTATTTCAAATAATTTAGGAAAACAAGAAACAAAATACATTTTATTCTGATATTTCGTCAGTTATACAACACCCTGACGATGGAAAGGTTTTTCTGAAACATGTTGGTGTAATTAATCAAATAAAAGCAGTAGATATATACAAATAATACAATCAATATATTATTTAAAATGTTTACTTACAGCTTCTGGTTTTACAAAAAAGTCGACAGGGTGCCAGGTATCTTTTAATAAAAAAATAATATTGTCGGGTTGATTTTGGTTCACAGACGTCGCCCCGGGAGTCCATATTATACATTTTTTATTTAATCCGTGGTTTAAAAAGCACCGAGGAATGCTCAAAAACCTAACCCTTGTATAGTTTTTTTTTAATATATATTTATTTGAATATCAGCCCTACATGATGCTAATACGTAATACAATAAGTTTTGGAAATTCGCAGATTTAAAGGATTTCCATTTATTATAATATATACTCCTACCCCGCTATAAAATCGCTTAAGTCTCGCAAATACGGTAAGTACATCATCGCTAACAGCTGCTGGGAAGCATTTTATTTAATGATTTTCGCATCACAAAACCGTGATGGCCTTTGGAGGATTTTGTAGGGGGTTCGAGACAGGTAGCGAGGGCTGTATCAGGTAATAATGGAGGCTGTGCCAGTTGGAAGATAAGGATTTCGACTGAAAAAGGATTTTCAAGGTAAGCAGACTCATCGTATTTGTCGAGAGGAGAGGTGTTCTCGGATGGAAGCGGAATCTAGTCTGAAACGTTTTATCAGATTGGAATTTTCAATATAAAATTATAAATGAAAAGTGTCCGCAATTTTTGTCATTTTTCCTCTTCGACGGCACCGCTTCATATTTTTGTGGAATGAATGGAATGGGGAGAAATTCGAACCAAATTCTCTCGTTCTTTCACGTTGTCAAGCTTGTGTATCAATATGACATATTTCCATTATATTAAAAAAAAACATACTGCGCGCGGTGTACATAACCGATAGCATGCGTAGGTGCATTTATTCACCACTTTAATAACTCAGAGTCGTGTGTAAACTTTGCATCAGTGTTATCGCGCAACGAGTGAACACCCTGTAATAAAAATTTTAAATTCTGTCAAGTGTGTTGTTGCGTTACTGTCTAGCGTGAACCGTTCGTATAAATTTGTATCGTTCATAAACACTATTGAAGTGTATCGGTACATAACGTATCTTTGAAGTGCCACGACCAAAAAATCGACCTTTTTTTTTCCGCAATTGCGAATGTTTTGTTTAATAATGTGACGGGTATAAAAACAATCGCAGTATTATACAATACATTTTTTTACTCTCTTTCTTTTAACTCGTAGCATCTGCTTGTTTGCTTGTCTGCCGAAAAAACTTTAGATCGATTCTTTTCCCGGGATCCAATCGAGCTGAAACTTTGTAGGTAGACTCGTGGCGACGATAAAAATGATCTAACAAATTTTCGTTTAAAAAAATTTAATTATAGTATAATTTTGAATTTTTCGAAATTTTAACAGTTTTTTCAAATTGGAAACCATACGAATGAGAAAGGAGCCCGTCGCGTGGAGAAGGCGCGAAACCTGTTTCAACTAGTCTGACTCGAGCTATGGGTTCGATCAGACGGTTTCGCTGATGCTGTGCCCCCCTATACCAATTATTACGTTTTCAATATTCTATAATTTTTAAGGATAATAATATACATGGAATAGATTTTCTACATAAACTTAAAGCAAGAGGAATATGTTGATAGAATGTCAAATTCGAAACAATACAAATGAGAAAGCGAGTATAATAAAAACTTGGTTTTTAGGGGTTAGTTTTTTAAAGCAGTCATCGAAGATTACAAAAGAATTTTAGATTTTATATATCTATCCCTTCCAAAATCATGTAGTTTCCCATAAATTTATAGGCTATATTTCCTAAAAGAACTCAAATTAAGTACATTTTATATAATTAATATTCGATGACTGCATTAATTTTTTTTGGATATTGCTTTGCTTTAATAATTTATCCAGATGAACGTCTGTCGAAATGAATGAAAGAGTCACAAAGTATGAGAGAGTGAATGGGTATAAAAAGGGACGCGCCATCGATGGACGTAACTATTATAAAATCTACCTGTAAACCGATTAAAATATTGTCGTGATATATGTTACTAATTGTGACAAGTCTGTGTGTAATCTTCAAGTGAAAGACCAACTTTATCTGGATTCCCAATTTCCTGCAACTACTCCTTAGTTAAAGGACGAGAATATTACGGATAATACTAAAATTACTATTCTTCGTATTCATATCCATACCTTAATTGGAACGCATAAATTCCTCAAATTACATCAGTAATAGTAGCAAAGAGAGTTTTAGTTAAAAACAAAAAACATTTGCTTAAAACAGAATACCTACTGTTATTGCTTAAAACCAAAACAGGGAATACATTTTTACTACCTTTTCAACTAATTTAATTTGATTAGAAATGTTGTGTTAAGAAAGTAAAATAGACATGGATCGTAAAATTCAACGGGATTTTTAATATCGCGAAACGGAAAAATATACTGAGATCTGGTTTTATGCTTCCCCGTCGGTGTGTTATTTCCTCATTCTTTGGAATTTTACGTCTGCTTTGAAGACTTAATATAACATATTCAGTACGGATTTAATGAACATGTTTAGTGGCTGTCAAGATCTTTATGAGAAAACCCTTAAAATTTTATCTGGATCCGGTTTTATTCGCAAGTTGTGCATATTCATTTCAATTCAGGAAAATCTGGGTTTTATTTTATTTTATGAGGAATTATGTAGTCTTAATAAATATCGAACAATTGGTCGATAGAAACAAATAAAGCGGTCCTTATAAAAAGTGAATATACAGTGTATAGCAGAACTAGTCCATAATACTTTACAGGTGGATTTCTGCCTTGATTATGAGTCGAAAAGGTTCAAGAAACCATGACCAATAACCATGATCAATAGTTATGGAGTTACGCAGTATCAAAGTTTGCATTTTTTAAAAAAATATTTCTGACTTATTTTTTATCTTATCGATTACGAAAAATTAATTTGTTCCAATAAAAGTTAAATAACATAATATAAACCCTGAAAAAAAGTTTTTTAAAGGTTTTTAATAGGTTAAATTTAACAAAGGGCTGTATGGAAAATTGATTTGGTAATTTATTATTTTTGCCTTTTTTCAATTTAACACCCAGTTTAGACCCCGCCCCCTCTCACTCTCTCTCCCTCGTAGATTCCTGATCGTTCTGTAGGCTAGTTAGTGCACGCTTGTCCTTGACAAGATTAACACGCATGTGATAAATATTGGCGAAAATTTCACAATACTATGGTTGTGGTGTATAGTGTTGTGAACATAGTAGTGTAGTGTTGGTCTTGACGAAGAGGCGGGTACGTCGCGAAACCGGTAGACCTAAAATCTGGTAGTGGTTTATACTAATTAAACTAACAGCCCAATAAGTAATATTTCTTATCGGTATCACGACTTGTAAAATTGTTCCGTTTAATCGCAACTTTCCACAGTGAGTATCATTTGCGTCCTGTATTAACTTGCTGCATTTTATTGCCTCTGCTATACTCGTTTACCCTTACCACCACATGAGCGACAGTTCGATTCTTTTGGTCGGGTGGCAATTATTTTCTCTACAAAAACCAACCCGCCGAAAGTGTGGCATCATGGGAAAATGTGTCATACTTTCGTGTAAGTATCAGTGAACATTATTTTTGAAAATTTATGGGCGTGTTAGGTACTTTGACAAGAATAAATTATAATGTCTTGCGACTCCATCACTACAACTTTCGCAAATGAATCACAGGAGACAAGTTCCGAGAGTTGCGAGCAAGATTCGCGGGGAATATTAATATCCGGACATTATTACGTTTCAAAGCGAACAGGTGCCAGTTAAGACCTCTGGCAGAGACTGTTTATTGATGTAAACTACGTCAGAAATAATATTAATCATCGGAGCGTCAGTGTCACTGCTAATATGCTTCAGGAGAAAATTCTCAATATATTGTCAATGAAAATTTTAATTAAAATTCTAATAAAGTAAGGTATAATAGTTTCATCTTTCGACTTTAATAGTACCTACTCAAAAGTAACATTTTACTGTGTAATTCAATATTGTATTTACAGTTTTCATTACAACTGCTAATTTTGACTCAATCAAAGGCCATGAATTAAAGATATATCAGAAAGATATATTTTCTGTATTTACACGTTGCATTTTAATTAAATGCTTTGCTTTTCTCACGGAATACGTGTCACTTCAATATTCTTGTGCTTTGAAAATAGGACTATCTTGCTGGTCTGAAGTAGGGTTCGAACCCGTGACCTTTGGATCACGAGGCGAGAGTCGCAACCACAAGAGCAAAAAGCTACTCGTTTTGTTCTAATATTAACAAAGCCAGCATTAGAATTTCGCCATATTTAAGTTAATTTTGACAGTTTGTTAGCGTTTAATACCTATCTTCGTTCGGGCAATCTAAGTTTTAGTTTTTTTAAGTAATTAATCATAAAAAATTCATTAATTTTTTATTTCATAACGAATAAAAGAAAATTACTCTTAATCACCTTTGAAACACCACTAAAAAACAATTTTTTTAGAACATTTGGCTCGTTCAAGCGAGCAAATAATTTTTTTTATATAAATATTTATTTATAAAAATCTTATACGAATATTACAGGTTGTCATGGGACAGATAGACAACGAAATTATTATTATTGGGATCTGCTTTGCTCCATTCTTCATAGAGTTATTTATATTCTTGTGTTACATAATAGGAACACTAAAAATTTGAAGAGGCGTAGGTACATATCTTCCCTTTTTTTATTTGTGATTTTTCCCGATACAGTTACAGGCGAGGGACTTGTATTTTATTCTTACAGCTCAAATTTCCCATCTTTATCCTATTGCTATTGGTCCGATTTCATTTTTTACGCCTCGTAATTCCGTACGATCTAATGGAGGAGAATTGTGGGGTAGGGGATCTGTAATGGACCCTCGCAGACCCGCCAGAAGTTGCCAGATATTTTGGTAGCGTAAGCAAAAGTCTTTATTTTTTCCTGTATTATATTAAATTTTGCATTACGAGTTTTGATATATATTTTTTTGAAAACCCACTAATATTTTTTGAAGATGTACATCTTTAGGCACGTTTGGGTAAAATTAAGGATGTTTTCACACCATGGAGTTAGCCGTCAAAGAGAGTAAAGTGTGTCATCATCATCATCATCCTTGGCACTACAACCCTTGGTGGGTCTTGGCCTCCTCAATAATTTTCCTCCACTCATCTTGGTCTACTGCCAGCTCTCTCCAGTTTGGAAGCTCTAAGGCAGAGATATCTTTGAGGACGTTGTCACTCCATCTTAATTTTGACCTTCCTAAGCTCCTTCGCCCTATTGGCCTTGAGTTCAGCAGGGACTTTGGTGCTTAATGCTCGGATATTCTTTCCACATGACCCAGCCACCGAAGTCTTCCCAGTTTTATATATTTTGTGACGTTTGGCTCCTTAAATAGAATACAGAGCTCATTGTTGTAACGTCTGCGCCAAAGTCAATTTTCTAGTAAAGTGTGTACGCTTCACAAAGTTATCTGTAGAATTGACAAAAGTGGAACTAACCACGCCATAACGATGCATGTCAGCTGTCAGATTATGTTTTGTCAGATGATATTTGGAAATTTTTTGTTCGCCACCTTGCCGAATACATTTAAAAACAATGGTGAGTAATGAAATAAATTATAAAATAAAATAAATCTGAACAAATAAATCTTCTTTTTTTTCTTTTATTAAGTCTGTCGATCTGTGGTATAGAAAACTACGTCTCCTGGAATGACAAAGTCAAGTTCTCCCTCCAGCTTTCGGTGGTCTTCCCGGTGGGCGTCGTCCAGAAAGGATTTCATTAGCTGCTGAATGCGAAATTTCCGGCAACTTCTAGTGCCTAAAAAGTATCACTTCAAAAAATATATATTAGTGGGTCTTCAAACACTACAGGAGAAAAAATATGACTTATGCTAACGCTAACAAAATTTCAGGAAGCTTCTGGCGGAGAATGCTGCGAGGGTCCCGTCTTCAAATTCTTAGTATTTCTGTTATGTTACTAACACAAGAAAATGAATAAATCTGTAAAGAATAGAGCAAAGTGTACCCCAGTGTTAAATAAATAAAATCTTTAAATTTGATGGTGTTTCATTTTATTTCATCATCAGTCTCCCACAGCTAGGTACCGTGATAGTATTTTGCTGCTACTAGGACTGCAAGACCACAATATATGGTTACAGCAGCATGGTGCCATGGTTCACACAGTTAAAGATACCACGGCCCTCTTAAAACAGCATTTTCATAAGCATCACACCAAAAATTGATGCAATGTACTCATTGCATTTATCTCACCTGCAGTCTTTTTTGTTTTCATTTGAAACGGACTATACTAGAGACTATCATTGTCCTAAGCATATTCCATTCGAATGTACTATGTTAGAGATATCTATAGTCCTCCCAATATAACTCTCAAAAAATTGATAATGTGTGGATATTCTTACGGTGGAAATGGTAAACAGTATATAGGTAAAGTGATCACTTTACACAACGCAATGTTTACCAAGACAGCTCATTTAGGTTGAAACCCCTGAGCCACTCTATAAAGACTTCCATTCACGTTTTCCTTACGCGTAGTTTCCTGTGTGACTTCTTTAATTTATCTTTATTAATTTTTTAATAATGTTGCCTTAAACACATTTTGTAGTTATTGAAGAAATTTTTAAAAATTTTAGAAACACGTGCAGGTAATTACTCGATTGTATGTGGTTACTCTTGATTTGGGATCTTGTCACATTATTGATATTTTAGTCCCATTTGGACTACCTTCAAAACATCCAGTGTGACCACTTTAGCTAAACGTTCACCAGTATTGGAATTGGTAAACATTTCAGTATATTTCGAACCATTAGGTCCGCTTCCTAGAATCCTCACGACACTTGAAAGTACTATAATATATATTTTATTTTTACCGCTTGATACTAGGAAATGGAACATTCCAAATTTTTTAAAATTGAATTTCAAGACGGTCGTGACACTTGAGAGTAATATATTATATTTTCATTGACAGCTTCTAGGAACTTAAACTCGTAGATTTTAGATTATTAATTACGATTGAATTTCGGAATACCCTTGTCTCTTGACATTTGAGAGTACCTACTATAAATACTATATGACATATTTTAATGTACTAAAAATTAATAATATTATTTTCGGCCATAAAATATTTGCCTCACTATCCAAATAAAATGTAGGTACGGTATTGATGTATACTACAGAATTCTGTTGTCAATGGAGGGAAAGTGTTCACGCTTTTATTTGCAGAGTGAGGAAAACATTTTTTAGCGACATTTGATTTTTAATTTTTTGTACACATTTTTTGTTATACCTCAGCGTGGTTTTGAAAAAAGTGTGAAATAATATTCTAGTTATTAGTTTCAACAGTCAGTAATTTGCAAACGACGTCGTCTAGCAAAATCACCAGAGTATTTAAAAATAGCCGTCGTAAAATTTGACAAGGAAACAAATTGCGCAGGGATGAGGCTGAGCTCGGATAAATCTGAAATCATGTGATTGGCAGAAGCGTAGAGCAACGTAACATAACGTGCCAGAATAGACGTCTAAAACAGGTGAACAGTTTCAAATACCTCGGTGTAATAACATCTCAAGGTGGAAAGCAAGAAAGTGAATTGGATAGGAGGATAAGAGCCGCAAGCCAGGTAGCACGATCCCTGTATTATCCCGTACTTTGAAAAGCGAGCAAAGTTGGCACTATTCAGATCAGTTTTCAGGCCAACCCTAGTGTATGACCACGAGCACTGGATCTTGATCGAAAGAACTCACTCATGGCTACTACAGGCCACCGAAAGAGGATTTCTATGAGGAATAGTAGGAGTAACCAGAAGGAACAGAATTAGAAATATGCAAATAAAAGAATGTCTCGAAGTGGAAACCTTACCATTTATCGAGAAATCATAGTTACGGTAGCTGGGAGATATCTTGCAGATGCCGGCAGATAGACTGCCAAAGCGGATATTCCAGGCAAGACCAGAATGCAGAAGACCAAGGGGCCGTCCAATGAGGAGCTGGCGGAAACAGTTGGAGGACTGCTGTGAAGCGAGGCTGCAACTAAATTGGGCTGATGTGGAGAACGAAGCCCAAGATAGGAAGAATTGGAACCTCCCATGCGGTGCAGGGTCCCCGACCCAATAGGATAAGGGGTAGAAGAAGAATATTGAGTAGCGTGCAAAATCACTTCGGTAAGAAACTATATTTTGGTAAGCTCATTAACTAATTTCCTATTTAGAACTTTGATAAATTAATTATGATGGATTAATTGATAAACTAGTGAGTCTGATGAATTCATGTATTGTCATCGAGAGCACGTCTGTGTGCAGAATTTCAGCTCGATTTGGGTGTTCGAAAGCGGGTGAATTATCTTTTATAATATTCCATCCAGACAAGCAGTGAAGCTAATATAAGCGATTTATTCAACGAAATCCAATATTTAAATATGTGTAGGCTAAGATAAAATTCTATATTACCCTGATCGATGATACCGATGTAATCAAATATTAAAATATGTGTATGCTTAGATAAAATTCTATGTTACCCTGATCGATGATACCGATGTAATCAAATATTAAAATATGTGTGTGCTTAGATAAAATTCTATGTTACCCTGATCGATGATACCGATGTAATCAAATATTAAAATTTGTGTATGCTTAGATAAAATTCTATGTTACCCTGATCTATGATACCGATGTAATCAAATATTAAAATATGTGTATGCTTAGATAAAATTCTATGTTACCCTGATCGATGATACCGATGTAATCAAATATTAAAATATGTGTATGCTTAGATAAAATTCTATGTTACCCTGATCGATGATACCGATGAAATCAAATATTAAAATATGTGAATGCTTAGATAAAATTCTATATTACCCTGATCGACGATACCGAAGAAATCAAATATTAAAATATGTATATGCTTAGATAAAATTCTATATTACCCTGATCGATGATACCGATGAAATCAAATATTAAAATATGTGTATGCTTTGATAAAATCTATGTTACCCTGACACAGAAACAGACGTTCTTCTGAAACCGATTGGCGTTTGAAAATCAAACTAGTTGTTATATAAATATATCATATATTTAATTATAATCCTTAAATCACCCACAAATATATATCAAGGAGATTGAAATTATTAAAACAGCGTTATCTCCGAAAGACTATATTTATGAATGTTTTCCACTTGGGTATTACCAAGTGTTTGGGAAAATTGAATGCAATATAGCAGTTCATGTTCCATTATTTTACAACAATCGCCTTCTACACTTCTTCACTCAAAGACTGATCGTCAACGACTAACGCCTTCTGCGGACGGGAAAAATTCGCGCATGCGCATGAAAGAACCTTACACATCTACACATCACCTAAGGTTTCTTTTGGTGATATGTAGAAAATTGGAATCTCTTTCATATATTATATAAGCCTTAGCAACAGACAGCATGTCGCTGTTTTTGCTCTTGAGTCAAAAATATAATGGCGGGTTTCAATATCACCTACGATACCTTCCGGGTCCTAAAGAATAAGTATGCAAAATTTGTCTCAGAATGGTCAAACGGTGTTCAGTAAAGATTTGTATAGAGAATACACAGATAGAATTTGAGTTTTAAAGAATGTATAGATAATTAATGTTATCAGCAAGTTATTGTAATCAACGCCATGAGTTTACTAAGTAATCAAGTTTACTAAAGGTCCGTGATCTTTGTTTGAAGACTTCATTTACAAGTATTTATCATTGGGTGTTTCCATCAATCTACCTCTACAGTTACAGTTTCTATGTTGGCGCAACTCACGTTCCGGTTAAAATAGGAAAATGTTCATTTTTGATAAAAAACATCCGTACTCTAATTTGAATTTTTCCTCGGAATTTTTCAAATTAAAAGTAAAATTTAATGAATTTTCCGAGCGATTGTTTTTCTTACAACCCTTGTAAATTGAAATGGGAAAAATGTATTACGTCATTTGTGAAAATAAATTTATATTCAATCGGTTGTTGTTTTAGATGAAACGATGAATAGTTCATTTATTAGGGTATTTTAACCGGTGACACACTAACCCTTTTTTGAGATTATTATCTGATTGTGTCGATGATTCCGAACTAATTTTCGACTATTTCGAATATTTAAATATTTTTTTATAGAGAAGTTGTAGAATTCGAAAAGTTGTATAAAAAAAGTCAGCAATGCCACATATATGCCGGATATTTGATACCCTTCTGGGGAACCGGAAACAAAACTAACCTAAACAGACTCCAACGACGGCAAAACAAAATACTAAAATAAAATACACCAACTGAAACTGTATACCATATAACACAAAAATTAAACATCGAAAGCATTACAAAAATCGAAACACTTAAAATCATTCGCAGACTAGCAATTAGCGAAATACAAGACGAAGACTTAAAATTACACAAAATACCTGAAAAACATCAACACAACACTAGAATGGCTCAAAACTATCACATAACACACGCCAAAACAAAAACAGGACAATCCCGACTAATTTGCAACGGAATAAAACTATACAATGACCTGCCACACTAGACTAAACAACTGACCACTGACAAATTCAAAACAGATGTGACAAAAATGTTAGAACTCGGACATAAAAAAATGACTTTGAATCTAAATCATATTATTATTATTTCTTATATTGAATCATGTAAGAATTGTATCTATAAACCCTTTAGGTTTCCATTATATTTTAAATAAAAAAATATCTTAATGTTAAGGTTCAGACGCAAATTGAGAAAATATGACTAAAAGTTATTAAAAATCTACGCGTGCGAAGTCGCGGGCACAGCTAGTTAAAAATAAAAATCTTGAAAATGTCAATTTTCGAAGAGAGCAATGTAACATTCACTGTCAATCCAAATGTGTGCCTTCCAAATCGCATACATTTGTGTTAATATTTGTAGTAATAATGTATTTTTCTTTACAAACTAATTTATTGAATTAAATATTGTTTGACTGATATGAAAGCATTTTACCACATTTTATGGTATTCGAGAAGAAGAAAAGTAAGAAAATATGGGAAATACTAGAAGGCAATGAATGTTTGAATGAATGGTAATGAAAGGAAATGAGTTTCTATATATGAGAAGTACGTTCGATAGAAGAGAGAAAGAATAAGAAGAAGAGCTTGAATGCAGGGAATTAGGTGTTTAATAATTTGAAATTTGCAAATGAAATAATTGCAATTCAATAATTTACCACCGACTTTATAGTATTCAAAGGTATTTTAAAAGGTGTATTGAATGATTCCTAATATTTGTCAAATTGGACTTAAATAATTGTATTTACACAGATGTTGATTGACTGAGATCACTAACTGCTATGTAACATTTTTATTATATTATGCTTTTCTAAGCTTGTGTCATTGCTTTCCACTTATATTTTTATTTTAAAATTTTAACTTTATTTTGCATTCCTTAAGTTTCTCCTTTTGTTATATACTTGCTTTTTACTTTTTACTTTAAATTATGTTTATCTTTATATATTTGGATTTTTATTTTAAGTATTTAATTACCACTTTATATGATTATTTTTTTTTATATATTATTAGTTTTTTCTTGAATGTATTTCTTGAGCAATAATTTAATTTTTATTAAAAATATTCATTCTATATATTTTATGTAAACTTTACCTTATTGTTTGTAAAAGCCCCGTAGGGCGTTAAAAATTAATAAATAAAATTTAAAAAAAAATAGACATTTGTAAGGCAAATTCAATTATGATTGAGTAAAGCATGAATAAATATGGAAAGAATGTTAAGCTGCGCAAGTTGAGTGAATGAATGGGGAAAGAATAGTAAGAAGGATATATGATGTAAGTGAAAGAGAAAGAAAGGGGTTCCGTGGAAAAATCGGCGTGATCAGGTTACCCAGACACAGTGTGGCGTTCTGTCCTCTCTGCTTACCTCCACGGAAACGATTATGACGGTAGTTTAGAGAGTTGGTTGAAGTGTATCGTTCGTTTCGCTTACACAAAACATACACTAAACTTACAGTTACGGTGTCGCTCTTGTTGTACGCGCTCCGCCCCGCGTGTATTATGACCAAGGTCTGTATGAAATTGCATACTGCAAAAAAATAATCTTTTGAGATACGAGAGCTACAGCGAGGCTGGCCGTAATGTGCAGCGAGCCGTCCGTTCGGAATCCTGGAACAAGCGGTACGGTTCCGTGCCGCCCGCGCCATGTACCTTCGATTAATCCATTATTGATCGTTCAACTGTTAACAAGCGTTAATCGTGTAAACTTAATATCGACTGAAAGAATATTCTATAAACTTTAGTGTGCTACTATGATTATTATTCAATTTTTTTTACTCTGTCCTTGCTTTTATTTTTATTTTTTACAAATAGACCGTCAACAGGTCATAAATGACCGTATTAGATGGTCCCATGGTGACATTAAAGTACAAATTATGAATATTTTGTGAACATTTGAATATGATATAGTTACACAGTACAATTTTTACTGAGTTAATTAATAATTAATAGTGAAAAATAATAAATGCTAAAATAAATTGAGAATAATAATTATTCAGACTAACGTAATCACTAAATACAATTTTAGGAATAAGTTCCAGGTTAATAAGTTTATAGACCATACACTTTTTTTAATAAATATAAATAAATAATGCTTTAATGACATTTGTTTTGCTTTATAATAAATGATACAAACAACGCTACAGAATACATTGGACAATTCATACACTGGCAAAATTATTCTGGTAGGGTGAAAAATTTTCCTTTTTTACTACCACATTAAGGATCTACCAATGCGGTAAATCCTTGAATCCCCCAATATTGATTTAAAGGTTAGGAAGACTTGATTAAAACTCTTGTCTGGAGTGTGCTGATGTATGGCAGCGAAACACGGTCAGAACATATCTAAAACGACGAGGTGTTGAGCAGGGTGGGCGAAAAGAGGCGGCTCGTGTACAGAATCGCCCAACAATGAGCAATTTGGATAGGTTAAGGCATCCGGGCCTGCGTTTTACCATCGTCGAGGGAAATGTTGAAGGAAACAATCGTAGAGGCCGCCCGAGATTAAGCTAAGTAGACCAGATTATCGGAGATGTGCGCTGTAGCACCTACAAAGAAATGAAGAGGCTGGCAGGTGACAGAGAGGAGTGGAGAAATCGAATGCTTGCTTCAGACCAATCCTAGGATTGCGACCCAAAAAAAATCTATAAACGAAGGTTAGTTGTTGATTCAAAGCACAAGCGTTTAGAAAATTTGAAAGTAGTAAGAATATTATCGCGACACGTATTATGTGTTCGCATTTATATAAAAAAAATAATCCCATTCAAATTTCAGTTACTGCTTTACATAATAATAAATACATAAACGTCACAATTTCCACAAAAATCTTGGTTTTATTGGTAATTTACTTATTTTATAAGACAGCTATGAAAGAAAGACAAAAAAACAAGTCCCCCATAATTTTTTATCGTCCATAAAACCGTTTAGTAAAAATGATTTTCCCACCCCAATCTACCCCCTGTCTACCCTGCGAAGTAAATTGGGCGAGAGAGTGATTTCGAGAGGGAGAACCTAATTATGGCCAAGAAACAGCCGCCGTCCTTTCGGTGACCCTTTACTTCCTGTAAATAAAATGTAATAATTTCAATCTGTAATTAAGAATCAAAAATGAAATTGCTAAAACTAAAATTTTTCTTCTTCTAAAGGCCGATGCTTATTAGCCAGTAATATGCAATAAATATTTTTAAAAAATCACGATATTATAAAAAATGACAAATGAATGAAGGCGTTTTTTTTTTTTAAATATTCTTTTCTGATTTTTGTCTTCACCACATTAAATCTGTTAATCAATTCAAGCCTCAAAACTCAAACTTCACTTTAAAAATAGTTGAAACTGACAGATGTTACGGCATGAATAACGTCCGATGAAATATCGCTTGAGCTTTTAACCCTATGAGGCTATTTTTTATACGTTGTGGCTCTTTATCAGTCAATTCGACTAACAAGTAATTCGTATATCGAAAATAACGGCGGTTACCGGCGTGACGCAACCGTCTCTTAAGACGTCCTAACGGTGACTAAGTTGACACGGAGAATCAACGCGATATATACAATAGTTTTAAAGAGAAAGTACCAAATTTTAGTTGTATTAGTCAAAATGACTAACAGTAGCCTTCTAGGGTTGGATATTCTTTTTGAATAAATTAAACAGATTTTGTATTAATAATTATTACATTGTCATCTGTATCATCTATCTTTGCCAAGTTTTGAAGCGCTTCATGGTTAGGAAGTGAACGCCTCACGCTATTAATTTTATTGGCACACGCGTATACTGTGATCACTCTTGGTGCTGTGGCTGTCAAAAAAAAAGTCATTTGCAGTAATTTAAAAAAAAAGTGTTTTAATTTTTTATGTACCTATTTATGTTGTTTCACTTTTATATTACTTAACTAACTAACTAACTAACTAACCATCACGCCGTTTCCCTGCAGGGGTAGGCAGAGAGGATTGAACGCCACACTCTTCTATCCTGGCACACCACTTTTGCTTCGGCCACATTCATACATCTTCTCATACACGTTCTACGGTTGTTGCGGCTTTTAACAGGGCCATCCTCAAATACTTGTAGTACCTGATCGTGCCAGGTCTTTCGCGGACGCCCTCTATTCCTGTTGCCTTCAACATTCGCCTCATATATTTTCTTAACCATCCTTTCCTCGTTCATACGTTCCACATGACCAAACCATTTCAGCACTCCTTTCTTTATTCTATCTACCACACTACAGCCAGCATTGCATTCACTTCTAATTTGTTCATTCCTCACTCTATCGACCAAAGATTTTCCACACAAGCGTCTTAGTGACAGCATTTCAACCGCATTCAGTCTACTTTCATTCCTCTTTTGCCAATTCCAGGCTTCACTTCCATACATAAGGGTTGGCACTAGAACGCCATTATGTACCGCTAGTCTTGCTTCTTTTGACAGATTCTTATTGGCCATAATTGCATTTAGTGCACCATTAACTTTGTTTCCCGCAGTTACTCTCCTTTCGATTTCATTCTCTGCCTTGCCGTCTCTACTAAACATACTTCCCAAATACACAAACTCGTTCACTTGTTCTAAGCATTTGTTGTTTATAATTACATCACACTTAGTCACTCTTTCGTCTCTCTCGAATACCATCACGTTCGATTTGCTGACATTCATCAGAAGTTCACTCTGCATGCATACATCGGACATCCTGGATACCAAGCATACTTGACTCTCCTATTTGTCATATTTTATGATTTTCTTATTGTAAATCGACAAATTGGTGTAAATTGTAGAACGGTTCTTTGATTAAATAAAGTGATATTAATTTATTAAATTTTTAAAAATAATTTATAGTGTTACATTTACTTCCCACAGCTAGGATAAAAAATTATCTAATAATTCACTACTTCTCAAGAAAAATCAAATAACAACGCTGCAATAAAACTTATAAAACTAAAATGATCGTTAAGTACAGCTTGTTAATAAGAAGTGAAAACACATTGTCACGGAATGGCAAGTTGAAAGAATTACGTACTGTCAGAATCCCTTGTACTGTCACTTTGAAAGAACACTACAGAAGCTTCTAGAATAGTATATAATATAATCTAAGAAGTTCGTAAAAACCACCGTTGGGGTGTAAATATCGAGAGTACGCCGCGGCGTAGTCTTGTTCTGACAGACCGTTCAGTGTGAAGTGAGTCGCGGACGATGGCCAAGTGAGCCCAATCGTGAATTGCGAAGCGACAGATATCGAGCAAAATAATCGGGCGATTACTTATCTAAGTTGCGAAATAAATAAATGTGACTATTAAAAGAGAGCATCTATTGTTCTACAAGTGATAAATAGAGTGTTGTCCAGCGATAAAAAATGTTCATATACGAGTGATATTAGGAAATAGTGTGATTTAAAGAATAACTTAAAGTTTAATTTGTGTATAGTGACGTTTTCTATTTTATAATTTATTTATTTATTAATAAAGCGCTTATTAATTTACAGTGTTTTTCACGCTCCGTGATAATATACTAAAATAATTATATGTTACATGTAAGAAATTTATTGTAAGTAAAATTATACATTTTAATATAAAATTAACGCTGATTCCTCGTAAATAAAAAAATTCTACAAATAAAACTAAGCGTTATGTCTGAAAGCAACAATTTATATTTTATTTTACTATAATTTTTAAATAAAAAAACCGTTTACAGGTCATTACGAGTACAAAGTATAAATATTATTTGAACATTTTGAATATAATATAATTATACATTACGCTTTTTATGATAAATAAAAAAAAGACTTAATGATAAAATAATTTTTGAATAATATTCAGAACAAATAAAGACTTACGTATATGAGATAATATAAAATCTTTGGTTGAAAGCAATAACTTTGTGGTTTGACATATTAAAATAAATAAAAACACTTTTCTCTGTATTAAAACACGATTTATAATTGTGCCAACCGGTTTCGCTTAAACTAAAGCTTCATCAGGGCAACTTAATAACTAATTATGTGGGAAACTTAATAACTTAATAACAGTTATTAAGGGCCTGTTGTTTGATCAGAAGTAAGAGTAATAGTTAAGAAAAAAGCATAGATTTTTTGCATTCTGCACCAATCGAAACACCCGTTTTCGTAAAAATCTATGCTTTTTGCTTAACTCTTACTCTAACTTCTGATCAAACAACAGGCCCTAAGTTTCCTTGATGAAGCTTAAGTTCAAGCGAAACCGGTTGGCACGATAATAAATAGTGGTTTAATACAAAGAAAAGTGTTTTTATTTATTTTAATATAAAATTGCCGGACAAGTTCGTACGCGGTCTGTCGTGTGATATGCAGAATTTTGTGATTTTTTTTATGGTAAGCATATCTTACTATTTGATCGACTATCAATCGATGTGGAGGGTAAGAGAAGAATGATATTTCTAAAATATCAAAAGAAACTTTAAATTTTTCGGAACCTTTCGTGACAATGCTTTCATTTTATTTCATAAAATGGACGTCCCACGTTTAGGAAACAACATTTCTATGAATATATTATTCAATTATTGAAGATCCCCTAACCTGGCAGGAACTCGATTACGGGCCAGGGGGAGAAAATCATTTCGGGGCGGGGAGGGATGAAAGATCTGAAGGGAGGCTGTACAATTAGTGCCCGCCTGACAATAGACACAACAAGGTCTCGCTAATTTCCTGAAATTAGAAATTTGATTAGACTACCTGATATTTCAATCGCAAACCCTGAATAATTTTATGTAAATTTAGATTACGTCTCCAGAAATAACTTCAAAGGCTCGTGTGCACATTTTGAGATTGTTTCTCTCTTGTGAGAATATCTGAGACAGAAATATCACTCCCATTGGATTGTCTAAAAGCTGCTACGGGCCTTTATAGTTCATTGAGTAGAAATATACTCAGTCTCAGAAATTCAAGCTACTTGTAGCCACAAAGGGGTTTGATAAAAATGTTTTATGGTTTTAAAGTATAAATGACAAGGCGACATGAAATATTTTCAATGTGGCACTCATTGACGATATCTTTTATCGGCACCCATCGCGGCATGTTATGACAAAATTCTAAAATTAAAAAGAACTGCATTCGATCCTGGACCTCATGCAACTTGGAGGGTTTCCAAACGTTTTTGAATGTTTCGGAAGGAACTGGAGGTTGGTCAAATACGCGAATATATACTAAAAGACTATAGAAATTGAAACTTTGTAAATTGCATTACGAGCGCGGAGGCATTCTTGTTGTGACAGCTGCAAAAACCATAGATCCGGATGAAAAGATAGCGATCTGTGCGATTTTGCGACTTAGTGCGACTAAGAGTATAATGCAGCTGAAGTTTGTATCCAGCGATTATGTGTTTGATGTTTAAAACAATAGTGACTCACATTATTGAAGTCACGATGAATAATCACTGGAAATTTGAAGACGTATCGCGAGTCGACATTCTGTATATACGCGATGACAGGCAGATGCGCAGTCAGAATTTTATGACAAACGACCATAAAAGAAAATGAACTGGGAACCACGCAATACCGTAAACAAGTAAAAGATACGAATAAAACGAATTAGAAAAGTACGTACCTACGTATTTGTAAAATATTCAGGAGTGAAAAATCGTGTTTTTTTTTATTTTTTATTATTATTTTTTTTTATTAATTTTTTTTTTTTACATCTCAGACCCACAAAACATCACATTGATATTTGTCTGTAGGTGCTTCAATACATATATATAAATAAATTGTATTTACCAGAAATACATTCATATTAATTAATTACAATAGATCTTATAAACTCAAATACAAATCAATAATACAATACAATAATACATAATAACGAAAATGGTGTGAATTAAAAAACAGTGCTCCAATTAAATTCACGTCTTGTGATTTAAGTTCAGTGATAAAACAAATATTTCATTTGCTTCTCACAGCTACGATTCTATTTGAGAGAATTATATATTTACAAGTGGTGTGATTGATCTGTGACAATATATTAGTTCGGATGAATAGAGGAAAAAAAATTAAAATAACTTTTTTCCCAATTCCTTGGACTTTCCTGAACCTTAAAATTATATAGTCATATAAGATCTTGCATCTCATAGTGCAGGGGTAGATTTGTGGTAGTCGGGGTCCTGGAAAATGAAGATTATCAGGGCCACAGCAAACAATGCGATGGTGGTCAACATCTGTTGAACGAACGACAGAAGAAGAAAGACAAGAAAACCAAAAGTTTTGAAGACATGCTTTAATACGTTATTTTGCGTACATTTGTAATCGATTTTTTAATATCACACATACAGTATCCAAATTTGAACTGCTTATCCAAATTTTAATGCTAATCTTTACGGCTGAGCGCTTAATAATCATAAGGGAAAATAATTAATTTCAATCAAAATAATGATATAGATGATTTTATAATATATTCATCCACATCACGTAAATGTTTTAGTTTCAGAGTAGCTTTTTAGCTGGTTGGCAAGTTGGTGGAAAATCAATTACAAGATTCTACCACAAACAACAGAGAAAGCGAGTTAAATAAAAGCATTTAAAAAGCATACATTTTCTATAAATTGTAACGGTTTTATTTAAAACGAGAAAAAAACCTTTGTTAGTAGCATAATTTGTCAGGAAAAATAAAAATAAAAAGCAATTCTAAACAGGAAAAGGTTTTAAAATAAATCACACCCTGTTTATTCCTTTTAGTCTTTACTTTTCCCTTGGCATTACCCAGCACATACAAGGACCAACCCTTATGAATTACCATGTATTGTTTACAGAATATATTATGTACATAAGAGAACATACTATTACATCCTTCGCCAAATTATTATCTTAAATATTATCGCAGAGAATACTCTCTTTCTGAAAGATTCTGAGAACAGGCTTATGGTGAATTTATGGTTTCTAAAAGGTGTTACTTGAAAGAAGAATTATTTCTAAAATAAAGAGAAAGAAAATGTTTTTTTTTTTAATTCTCCAAAAGATAATAAGCTTAAAATCAACATAGTTCCTTATTCTTAATATTTAAATTTCAAAGTGAAATATTTCAGAATCCTTTTTTGAAATTAAAAATATCAAAAACATTTATTTTTAATAGGGCGAACAATTTTGATATTAATTATTCTTAGAATTTAAATTTTGTTACAAGTAGTTTAGTTCGAAAAACTTATAGAAATTTTTTATAAAAGACGCTTTATAAATAATTACACACTGTTAATAGTAAATTGTTGAATTATTCAAAAAAAAAAAAATATAGTTAAATTAATGGTTCTAAGATTTTTATTCATTTTTCAAAAGTCTTAAAAAATTTTATATCATTGGAAATAAGAAAACAGTTAAAAACAGACCGTAGACCGAAAATATGTTAATATTAGAAAAAATGTACAATATCGAAAATGTAAGATAATATTATAGAATGTAAGTATTCTGCATTTTGGTAAAAAAATAATTACAATACTGAGGTTATTGAGAATTAAAATCAGTCATAATATGCATAACAATTATAAAAATAAACAAGTGGTAACTAGACAATATTTTTATACATTATTTTTTTATTGAATTTTGTCTTCATACTCCACATTAAAAAAATACCAGCAGCGGCATCTATGTATACCATGTCGTGAAAATTACTAATTTTCGACCATAAATGGCTCCATCAAATATTTAATGTAAGACAGATAAAGAACATATTATATACAACACTCAAACAATGTTTTAATGCGTGGATGTTCTTAGGGTGGAATCGGTATATATTGGATTATGTAAAGTGATTACATAAGGCAGTTTTATTGGCAATCTTAGAAGGACTTCTTTGCATGTTTCTCATATTAATTGCTTCGTTTTTCATTTTATTTATATTTACATGAGAACGCGTTAAGTATGCGTCAGTTTCGAAATCCACTGTACTCTTGAGAAAATAATATTCTTGTATATTCGTGACTGTTCAGCCAATACAATACGAAACCCGAAAATTTTCAAGGGTCCGAGCAGAAACGAAATTCAAGGTTCAAACGCAGCCAAAAAAACATCCCTCTCTGGAGAGTCAGTGGGTTTCTAATTGATTACTCGACAATTTCTATTATTGTATTCTTTGAAAATAGCTCTCTCCCTCTCTTACCCTATCTATCAGCTGATGAACTCAGGTCATTATAAGGGTCATGGTCCACTGGTATGGCAATACAGAAAAGTATTGTGTTATATCCCTTGAATTGTTTTGAATATAAATGTAATAATAGTAAGATACTCAAATTTGTATAAAAATGGTTGTTTATTTATCATAATTGCAACACAGGGTGCCTCGTATCTAGTAGCAAAAATTTTGAAGTGTCTTCTTTATTCGATTCTAAATAGAAAATATTCTTTACACTTCACACTTAGATAAGTGGCATCAAAATTTGCATTTTTTTTCATTATTTCTGACGTTGGTCTATCATGAAAGTAGCTACATATCGCACCATGAGTAATTTAGTGTATTTAGTCAAATCGTTCGCGGGTTCGAATCCAGCCCAGACTAGGAAGTTAGTCCTATTTTCATAGCACAAGCGTTTAGCTTAGTTTGAAAATAGTAAGAATATTGATGTGACACGTATTCCGTGTTCGCATCTCTATTTATTAAAAAAAAAAAAAAAAAAATACATTTTCTAGACAAAATCTCTTGATGTTACAAATTTCACAAGGCTTTGGGTTGTCTCACACGCAAAAATTATAAAATATTTTATTTGCATAATTTTAAATTTTTTTTTGACTTAATATACCTATGTATTAACAAATTTTTTTAAATTTCAGGATGCTGCAGTAACCTTTTTAGATTATTCAAATTTATGATTTTCATCCTAACTCAGTTACGAGTCATTTCAAATTTTATTTTAACATCATTTTTCGTTTTATTAAGTCCTTCGTCAAAAGAATAAAACAAATGTATAACGCGCTTGATCGGACGGCGTTCTATCCGCTCGAGCTATTGAGTACACTTCCTCAGGGGCGTGGGTACAAATAACGAGTAGTCCTCGGTGACAAGCTGGGCAAGCGCCTGGGACGGCGTCTTGTAGTATCGCAACCAACCCCGGATTCTGCTGCTGGGTCCCCAGTAGCGAAGGGAAAAACTTCATTTCAAAATGAAGACTACAACACACACACGTTTGAAGACTACAAAGTGTACACTACAATTGTAGTAAAAACTACTTGAAGTGAAGTAATTGTAGTACTACGAAATGAAGTGAAGTAAATTAAGTGAAGTAAGTGAAGTGAAGTAATTGAAGTGAAGTAATTGAAGTGAAGTAATTGAAGTGAAGTAAATGAAGTGAAGTAATTGTAATAATAATGAAATGAAGTACTACTGAAGTATTTTTAAATGAAATGAAGAAAAAAAAAAGGTCGCCAGCCAGATTTCTTCATTCGATTCCGAAAAATTTTCAAACCATGGGGGGGGGTTTACCTACATCAACTTCCCAAAAATTTCTTCATAGCTCCCAAAATTTTTCAAACCGTGGGGGGGGGGTTGTTAAGTTTCCAGAGATTTCTTCATTTAGCTACATCAACTTCCCAAAAATTTCACGTAAAAAATACACTATTTAAAATGTGTTTCTCATACTTTCGATAACTTTGAAGTGTATGTACTTTGTAGTGTTCGCTTTGAAATGAAGTGTACTATTTGAAGTTTATA